>VZUA01020598.1:22970-37483 GCA_013401035.1 Horornis vulcanius | reverse complement strand
ATTATTTACTTTAAAAATTAATGCAGAAATTTACAACAGATTATTTCCAGTCCTAGAGAAACTTATTATTCATTTGCATGAGAATGGCGATTCAGTGTGGCAATAGAAAGCTTCAACTGCATCCCTGCACTTTATTGCCTTAGGTTTGCAAACTGCTTTAACAGCCATCAGCCAAGAAATGTACATGTCATCTGCAAATCACAAATCACAGATCTTGACTCGAGTGATTGCACAGGGAGAAGTGCTGAAGGGTTCATAGTGGCCAGAACAAGACTTAAAAGTGATGTGAAATAGGGAGCAAAAAGGGCTGCAATTGCCTTGGAGCCTAAAATAGACTGAGCTTCAATGCCATGGAAAAAATCACCAGCTTCTCCATCATTTCTTTAAAGGTCAGAATTTTTGTAGGTGGATTGGGAGCGCAGTGGATTGCAGATGCGTTTAACAGCAGGGTATTTTCCGCTGCCATGACCAGTTAAGGAAGATTTTCAAAAACACATCTGCTGGTAAACAGTTTGGCCCTACTCTGGGTCATCTGCCTTATCTGTGCTCATTGCTGCATGAATTCTTACCTGGATGAAGTCCCAAACCTCACATCAGTCAAAGTTAGGCTTTCAGTACAGTCCATTACATTTTTTAGAGAGGTAACTCCGTGGCTTTCGGTTGGTTTTATGATGCAGGTCTGCTTCTCCACAATGTATGAAGCACACTGGCAGTAGAGACAAAGCCTGCTCCTTCCCACTTCCTGTTTGCATTGCACTCGTCAGCAGGCACAGCACATCATGAAAGAATAAATGAAGGGAAAAGAGATGACTTTAGAAGTAACAAGAATGAAGAGAGAGAATTTCTCTGTGCTGCAAAAGGAGGATGAATTCCAATACCATTTTGCATCATTTCAGACAACTAATATTATTCAGAAATTGATTTAAGAGGAATTCAAATACAAATTGCCTACAAACTGACGTAGAAGGCAGTAAATCTATTTTCCTTTTCAACCTCTCCCACTCTGCAGGTGACTAAATGCCCTTGGTTTAAGATTTCTATTTCTCCAGTCTGTTGCAAAAGAATCTGAACTTCTGTTTGGAACTGGAGAGGTTAAAAAATAATCCTCTTTATTAAATGGATGAACCAAAATGTAATTAAATAGACAAAGATCTTTGCAGGTTGGGTTTTATGCAGGAGAATGTCTACACTTTACACATATTTGTATGATACTTAAATATCTCTAAGTAATTTAACTTTTCTAAATGTTTATTAGTCCATGGTGAGCGCACTGGATCCTCTTCTGGGATCAAGATATGAATTTATAAGAAGTGTAAAGTATTTAGATAGTTTCAAACATATTTCAGAGCACTTGTAACATCTGGGGAATGATTTCTACTTGGCTATTCTACTGTTAACTTCAGAGAGAAATGTAGGCAGCTTAACCAGCCAAGATTCTGTGTACCAGTCATAGCTGAGCCTGCTGCCTAATGGTTATTATGAAGAGGGTGTTGTTTCCTTGGAGTGCCTTCCCTCCCAACTCAACCTCTGCCACCCAAATAACACTGGACAGAATCGAGCTTCTAAATTTCTGTAAAATAAAGAGAAAATCTCCCCCTAAAATACATGCCATGGGAAGGGGTGAAAATTCTTCCTGACATACTTTCCTGTGAACTGAGACACTGGAAGAGCCTCAGAAAGCAAAATTAACTAGGCAGTGAAAACATAACAGCACTTTTAATGAAATCCTCTGCCTTGGTCATGAAAAGATATTTTGCTGGGGCAGCCTATGCATCTGTGCAATCACTACATCTAACTCAAGAGGTTTGCAGTTACGTCTTCCAAAATAGCTCTCATAGTGCATCTGAAAGATTTGTCTGCACATTTATTATTTGAAGGTTATGCTGTTCACACCTTGGACTTGAATTTTCAGTTTAAAAAGAACAATGCCATATTTTTGTTCAGTTTTTATCTCTTGTGTTCATCTCCAGTGGTAACTGCTTTTTCTACTACAGCCCGTCATGAGGTGGCTTGTAACACCAAAGTCAATGGATATCCCAAAGGACCAAGAATTGGTTTTTAACATAACCAGGAAGCACTGGAGAAACAGTAGAGGAAAGGGAGAAGGTGAAGAAACCAGAGTCCACAGCCATTTGTACTTCAACATTTAATAGGAAACTCTATGGCAGCTGGCTGAAGCCCTCATCTCTATGATACAGCCCAGTTCTGCAGCTAAACCAGACTTTCCAAGTTCCCTGCCAGTTTTAAGTGTCCTGCATTTTTTAGCAGATGCTGCTGCCACACTGAGGAAGAGCTGTGATTGTACATTATTATGTTCCCTCCTTTGTTTTCACTTACCCAACCTAAAGATATTCCTCCTTTTTAAACTCACCTGACTTTCTGTCTTCTTCACAGAAGAATACAAAATTGGGTTGCTTCTCCTTTTGTACTAAAGCTATTTGTGAGGGTCATAAACCCATAAGCCAAGGATGACTTTCTCACATCATTCATACTAAGGCAAATCTCCTTTGCTTAATCTGGCCATACTCAACAGCTCTTCTCCACTGAGCTGTCCTGAGCCCTGAGAGGAGCAGACCTGAGGATGTTTCGTGAGGAGGGGAAAGATGTTCTTGTTATCCTCACATGCTCTGGTTGTGATAGGGGCCTTGGCTGCACAGAAAGTTGTCTACACCTGTACAGGGAAGCAGAAACAGAGAACTGCATGAGCTGAAAACACTGAAACAGAGGATCAAAAATGTCACAGACACGGCCTAAGAAACAGGGGTAGGGATGATCACATCCCAAAAAATTAATGGGACAGATAAGCCCTCAATGACATAGGAAGATGGGAACACTGTGGTTTCAACTAACAGCCAGTGAGTGACCACCATTGTGAAGACTTCCTGAAACTTTCAGCATTCACAGTATTTTCACATGTATTTTCCAATTCAATCAAATGGCTTTTTGAGGAGAGAATAATACAATGTGAAATCAGTCCCACTGCAAATCAGATTTGATGGCTTTTCTGAACCTTTGCTTTTCTTCTCCCTTGCTTTCTCAATATCCTCCTGGTCCAGTTAAACAATGTCCCCTCAACATTTGCTAACAAGGGAAGGCAGTTCATTTCATTATTTCTTGTTCCTAGCTTAAACTAGATGGTTCCAAAGGAATAACATTATCAATACCATTATCATTTGGTGACTCCTCTGTGCTTGAAGAAGGAGAGAAGCGAGAGGGCAACACATAAGAAAGTCTGTCATTACTGGGAAAAGCAGATGGATGAAATGTCTACATTTGCTGCTCTTTACTTCTTTCCCTTCCAACAATTATCTAAGGCAGCTACTGAGACCTAACTACTAAGGATCCATGCAAATATCTACTGTGCTTGTCTGATCAATGATTCAATAGGCAAAGAGGGGCCTTTTTTCCATGCTCATCTTTGATTTCTGCACAGAACTATGCTAAGCTTGTGTTTCTCAGATGAAAGCAAGTGGTACAGTTTATGCTAAAATGACAAAACAATTTGAAAGCGAATGTGTATAACGGAGAGAAGAACTTAAGCGTATGGTTGACATTATTACGTTTATTTCTCAGTGAGACCTGTCTTTTCATGACACTAATCAAAAAACTGGGTCACCTCACAATGGTAATTTCCTAGGAATCTTGAAATTCATGAGTCAATTTGATCCCTTTTTAGCTGAACATTCACTAAGCACGGTGAGGCTGGTGGAGCTCAGCTAGCTCATCAGACTTGTCATCGACTATATGTGAAGAGTTTATATCCTTAATGGGATCAAAGGTTTTATCAGTGATCCTTCGTAAATGTAAACAGATGAAATATTTTTCTATCAGCATTGATTCCACACCTGACATTTCTTCTGTTGATCAGTTAATGGTTATTGTCCGTTATAAAATCAGAGACAAGGAAGGTTTATTACTTTCTTAACAACCAAGAACCATGCCAAAGAAAACCCCCTACCCTCCCCCTTCTTGAATCCATCTTGCTACAACTGAATATTAATAACATCATTTGCCATTGCCAAGGACAGATTTAATGCGATGCTAGTCTGGACATCATGAGTAACTTCTCAAAATATTGCATGGTGTTTTAAAATGCAGATCTCCCTTTAAAGTCACATAGAAGTCAGTCAGCTAAAATCCTAGAGATCCTTCAGAAATTTAGGAGTAGAAAGGTCTCCAGACAAGGATTTGTGAAATTAAAGCACCGGCAGGGAGTGCCATGCACTTAGCCTTTTTTTGTCAACACAAAATTATGCTCTTCTTTAGTGTCTTTTAGTGTTAACTCTGAATATCCCCCTGCAGATCTATGCAACTGAGAATATTCCTGGGAATATGACACAACTCTGAAACATGCTACAGCTATCAATGAATTAAGGCTCATCAGGTTCCTCAGCTGTGCAATATTACTCTTGTTTAGCATAAGGAGGAACAAAGTGATGGAAGTGACTTGTCTATAGCATTACAAAATTGCAGCAATGCAGGAAAACAATCCCATTTCAGTGAATTATTTTAGGGGACAGAGTGAAGCTCACAAAAAGAATCAGTTCTAGAAAGAAATCATACTGTAATGGAATACAGTTAAATTGCAATAAAAAGGAAAAAAAGAATGTTCCAAACCTTAAAAAAAAAAAGGAAAAATATGTTGTTTTAAGTCAGACAGAATTTTTCATTCAATCTCAAGTGAAGGATTTGGGAAATTTTGATTCATCAAAAATAAAAAATACCCCACTCTGAAGTGCATAAATAACCTGCTGCAAGACTGATCAAACCTGGAAACATAGCAAACAATATCAATTTAAAAAGAAGAAAGGACATTTCAACCCAGATAGAATCAGACCAGTTTCACTGGGCAGAGCATGAGTAACTCAGTTAGGTTCACACGAGTCAGTTGTAGCCACAAATGTAGAAGTGAGCCTCTGGGCTTAATATGCAATATGGAGTTGATCCCTTGTCCCTAAATCAGCATCAGCATTGACAGCTGGATTACCAGGAGTATGTCTGCACAGCACAGTGCAGGCTGCAGAGACACAGTGCAAGAGCACTGACCCAGGACTGGGATGGTGCTGAGTAAATCTCTCAGCTGACTGGGGCAAGAGCCACCCAGAGACACTGGACCTGCAGTGAGAGCCACCCAGAGACACTGCACCTACTGTGGGAGCCACCCAGAGACACTGGACCTGCAGTGAGAGCCATCCAGAGACACTGGACCTGCAGTGAGAGCCATCCAGAGACACTGAACCTACTGTGGGAGCCACCCAGAGACACTGGACCTGCAGTGAGAGCCAACCAGAGACACTGAACCTGCAGTGAGAGGCAACCAGAGACACTGAACCTACTGTGGGAGCCACCCAGAGACACTGGACCTGCAGTGAGAGCCATCCAGAGACACTGAACCTGCAGTGGGAGCCACCCAGAGACACAGGACCTGCAGTGAGAGCCATCCAGAGACACTGAACCTACTGTGGGAGCCACCCAGAGACACTGGACCTGCAGTGAGAGCCAACCAGAGACACTGAACCTGCAGTGAGAGGCAACCAGAGACACTGAACCTACTGTGGGAGCCACCCAGAGACACTGGACCTGCAGTGAGAGCCATCCAGAGACACTGAACCTGCAGTGGGAGCCACCCAGAGACACAGGACCTGCAGTGAGAGCCATCCAGAGACACTGAACCTACTGTGGGAGCCACCCAGAGACACTGGACCTGCAGTGAGAGCCAACCAGAGACACTGAACCTGCAGTGAGAGGCAACCAGAGACACTGAACCTACTGTGGGAGCCACCCAGAGACACTGGACCTGCAGTGAGAGCCATCCAGAGACACTGAACCTGCAGTGGGAGCCACCCAGAGACACTGGACCTGCAGTGAGAGCCATCCAGAGACACTGGACCTGCAGTGAGAGCTATTCAGAGCTAGCTGGTAGCTTTTTCTCTGCACAGGAGGATGATTTGGATGTCTGGACCTTTCCTGAAGAAATTACCAGCAATCCTTCAAATTGTATTCTACAGTTTGTGAATCCTATCATGGCTGGGCTGATGTACAGAAGAGAAAAATAAAACATAAATCAAAGTGAGGCTGAGATCAACATATTATTAGAGATCAAACTATCATTGTTAAATTTTAATTCAGAGGAAGTTAACATTCATCTGACAGAGCCAATGTAAAGAAAGTAGCTCTCCCCAAATCTCCAGTAAAGATCTCCTACTGACAGTCTGACTGTACAAACACTTAGTGCATGTACTGATGACTAACACCTCTGACACAGGGAGCATTTCCCCATTTGATGAGTAAACATGGACTATTGAAGGAAGAGGTCTCAGTACTGAAAACTCTTAGAATAGACTCTGTCTCCTTCCTCGGGCACAGTGTGTCCAGATGGTTTTATGCATCAATGTGAATAAACAAGGAGAAAGGTTTCAAGCTTCACCTTACCAGGTTGTTAACTGAACATATGTATCAACATTTCATCATTAACAAGTGTTCTCCTGATTCAATTTGGAAATATAAGCCATAACCCAAAAAGCCTAAATGAAAAATGTTTTTCTCACTTCTGACTTGTAGATAATAACATAAAATAATGTAAATAAATAGTATAAACATAAAACTGCCTTCCAATCCTCATGCTACAAAACTCCAGCATGTGACCTGTTCCACTGAACAGGTGTTCAGTGTTCTTGATTACAAGATGGGAAATTTCAATTACTACTTTGGGCATATTTTCAAAACAGCATAACTTAATTCAGTATTACTGGGGAATCTTTTTACTGAGAAGTTACTGGGCATCAAAGCCTGTCCTGTTTTCCTTCCCCTCTCACTAAGTACACTAACTTGTGAGGCAGTGACACTCCTTTGCTTGCTTTCACTCTGGCTCCATGTTAGTCTATTCCAGCAAACACCTCTAAGGTGGTGGCCACTTCTATCTCTGTTGGCTGCTCTACAAAAAGAGCATGCCACCTTTAGTCCCTCCTGAATCCATCTGCTGAGAAGCCATGCTGATCCAGTCACCTGCACAGGGAGCACTCCAGACTCCCTGTACACTTAGTATGGAAAAGACTGGTGGGAGCACAGGTCATAAAAGTGCTCCAGCTCATTTCTCTGTGAGGTTCATTACACTGCCATATTTCAGAGGAGTGTTTCTCCAACAGCTTTCCTGATTGTAAAAGTATTAAGTAGAAAGGAATTATTTCATTATGCTCAAAAGTGACTCTGGTTTTGATGAAGTCACTGCTTATATGCACTGCCTAGCTCTGATGACTACTTTTCAAGAGGAGCATCAAAAAGTCTGGAATTTTTCTCCTTCCTTAAAGGCAGAAACTGTAACTTCTATTGACACATGGATCACAATGTATTTCTGTGCAGCTATTAAAAATGTATCAGGTACTAGCAATAATCTAGAAAAAAATGCTAATCAAAATACAGATTTCTAATTACAAAAGTTTTAAAAAGATTTAGTACCCAGGAAAAAGTAGATTAAATTCTGTTTTGGAAAAAGATGCCTATTCAAACATTAAAGGACAATAGTTTACCATAGTGTTCTATGTTATGATGTCTTGTCTGACTGAGCCATTTTTTTGGTCAAAACAGAATCTTTTTCTTCTTTTTTCTTTCCAAAACTGTGCTAACAAGAGGGGTAGCTCAGCAGATACTTCATTAGAACAATGAATCCAACCCATAACTCATTTTGGTAGCCTTCTTTTTCCAAGAATGGACTTACTTCTGCACTTGTGCCATGCACAGATAAACCAGGCCCTCTGATAAACCCTCTGTTCACTGTGAGTTCTGACTGCAGGCAATCTTTGCACCTATTGGCTGTAAAGGCTATTTTTCTGGAAAAGGACCAGACCACATTGTCACCCTTAGTGACTGGACTGAGGGGTCACTGCAGCTCTGTCTCAGGATCAGTTGTTCTCTCAAGTACAGTGAGTCAAGGCATTGCTGGGCACAAAAGAAATTCTATAGACATTTTTGAGTAGAAAGTCTCAGCACTAGAGCATGAGATGAGGGTCACACTATCTATTCACCTCATAGAGACATCTGAAAATAAATCAATGTTTGTGATTACTCAGACACAAACATATTCAAGGATTCATTTTCCTGATTTAAGTTGTTTAATGAGACACTGCAAATTAGAGAATCCAAGAAGAACAGACAAAATTCCACATTGAGTAATAAAGGACTGAAGTTTCACCTGCAGAAGATTATGTTTGACCTTACAGCAAAGATGTTTTTACATATCTTTTTTCCCAGTCCTGCATTTTCCATGACATTATTTTTCTACTTTAACCCTTTCCCAAGCTAGGATGAAGCTGTCCTTATACAAGCCAGGAGCTGTGGAGAACACACACATTTATGCAGCTATGGAATTCCCACCCAAACACAGGGGTCAGCATCAGCAGGAATGGCAGAACCAACCATCACTGGCAGGCATGGACTTACAAACCTCCAGATGAGAAGAGCTAATGGCCGTGGCCATTGTGCTCTGAGTGACAGCAAGCACAATACATTTTGCATCTCACATACCTCATTCCACACAGCCACCCCCAAAGAGCTGGGGTTTGCAGTAACACAGAACAAGAAGAAGGGTTACCCTGGAAGATCTGCTCAGCAGCTGGAAGTGAGGATCACCTCTTGCAGTGGTCCATGCCAATGCAGCTAATTTCACAAGAACACTGCAGATCACTGCCTCACTACGGGAAAGAAAATTTTTGTAATGCTCTTTGTAATGCTCTAGGGAGTCCCCAAATTGTTGCTCAGTCTGTCTCTCTGTGGTGGCTGGAGAATTGTTAGTTCTGAAGCATCAGTTCCCTCAAGTGGTAAAGCTGCACTGAGGAGTTGAGAGAAAAGCAGTGTAAGGCTGCACACACGTAGTGCTCACAGAAACACCAGAGCTGATCCCAACACTGAGAAAAATGACAGAAAGACTGATATGGGCTCGAGAAGAAGTGCAGAAACTTCACAGTATCTAATAATGAGACTTGCAACACTTGGCACTGTGAAGGGAGTGGGAGGGAAGTTATCTGCAAGGCTAAGACTGCTGCAAATGAAAGAAGGTGCACCATTAGCAAAGTGATACCAGAACATCTGAGTTTTGTAATATAAGCTTTGAGATCTAGGGGCTTTCTGTATTAATTTCACTTACTTGTAGCATCCATGTCCAAAACAAATATCAGTCTTGGGGGAAAGTTAGGGAAAAGAACTTCTGCTGTTTCAGGTTTTTTCTCTCTCAACTTGATTTCCTCAATTTTTAAATTTTGTAATACCCACTGAGATCAGAAGGTATGTGTGCACATCAACAAAAGGATGTGTCAAGGGCAAAAAAATTGATTAATTGCTGGGTTACATACATTGAAGCCCGCTAAATTAAGGAAGAAGTCAGATTAACAGTATTCTAATGAAAAGAAAGCTAGAGAGCACATATAACATTCAGAAAAGAGTGATAGTAATTTCATTAGAGCACTAGAAAAATATACTGAAAAATCAGTCAGCTATTCAACCTAGTCTCTCAATTTCACATCAGCACTTACCTCAATAAATTCTTGCAACTCAACATGATGTTTCGGTTGTGAAGAATAGTCATTACCTCCAGACCTTTACTTAATGAACTTATTCCTGAAGTAAATAAAAAAGTACAAAAATGTGCTTTCAAAACGNGAAAGAGTGTGATTTACCAGGAAGCCAATAACTGCAGAAATAAACTCCTAGAGAAAACCTTTCCTAAAAATGAAAAAAAGCATATGCAAATAGACATGGCTACATTGGCACAGCATTACACTTCAGTTCAAACATCTGACAGCAAACAAAACAGTTTCATCCATAGCTCTCTGCTTTGAATATTGAGTCATTGAAGAATACAAATCATTGAAGAATACTTTCCTTCTATCTTTCTGTCATAAGATTTCCAATTTGTTGATTGATCTGAGCAAAAAATATTGCCATAGAGGACTTACCACCCACACTTTTCCTTTTATTATCTTTCCCTTTACAGCTGAAAACACATGGTGAGGATAGCACCAAAAAAAACCCCAAAACAAACCCGCCAAAAAACCAAACAAAAAGCCCCAAACAAACAAAAAACCCCAACACAAACAAGTAGTAATAATTAACAATTCCTTAGAAACTAAACTCCAGTTTCTCCAGCTGGCAACTCAATGGGAATTTGGTTTATATTTTGAGTGTAAACCCTATGTTATTCAACTAAATCTGTCATTATTAAATCAAAGTTTTAGAAGATTTTCCACAATTAAATATGGCACTTCGACAACACACAGGAGCTTGGTACTGCCTAAGAAACTGACAGGTAAGGGTGACACTGGAGCTGGTTTTGGCCTCAAAATCGTACTGATTTTTCTCTGAATTCATTTGTGTCTCACATCAGGATTGGCTCACTAACCCACAGTGTGGACAAAGAATCTCAGAATTACTACGTAAAAACAGAACTGAGGCATGTTGGTTATTTTACCACACAGTCCAATGAGAAACATCTATGCAATTAGCAGACACACACACAACAGTACAGATATGTCTTTTCTGTCAGCTCTGCACACTCAGAAAAGTCCGAAGTCAGCTCACTTTCCATAGCTCAGTTATGGCTGTATGTGCAAGACAAAACTCACACTTTCACAGAGGGCACACCCCAGCTCTGTGTGTTTTGGCCACCACTGGTGCAACACACAGAGTAGATGGGCCCAGAAGAAGCATTTACTTCACAGAACTTCAGAAGCATAAAGATGTTTGGGAGGCAATTGTCAGATCTTGCATGTGCGTGGGGTGTCAGGAAAAACAGGGCTGGTGTCAGTCAAATCATCTTGTTCATCAGTCTTTTAGGAAATACACTGAGAAGCCTAAAACAAGATGTTGAAAGAGAAGGTGTTATTTCTTCTGTGAAATGAGGGGTTGTTTTATGTAGCAAATCTGACAATGAATTTCCAACATGAAAGAATCCGCTTACTACATCTTAGCTCCTTTACTTGATCCAAGGTTTTAGAATAACCTGAGAGTGTCAGTCAGGAAGAAAACAATATGAAAAGAACTGATAAAAACTCAGAAGTTCCATCAGGCAAAGTCAAAAGAAAACAACCAGAAGGATCAACACATCAAGTTGGCTTTTCCTTTCTTCTCCCATTACCTGCTGCAGCTTTTCCTCAAAACTAGTGCCTCTAATTTGTCAAGGGAAAAAAATAATTCATTGGTGACTTTCTGCTCAGATTTGCAGGTAGCACTCCAGTCCAGGAGTGTCCACCACTTTCTCACATACAGAGTAGATGAGCCCAGAAGAAGCAGAAACTAATTAAGTAAAAAAAACCAACAAAAACCAACAAACCTTTAGAAAAGTAACTACCTTCTCTTGAACAAAGTAGGAAGGAGGTAGGGATGGATATTTACACCTTACAGCATCAAGCATCGCACTTGCCAACCCAACTTCTACTTCTTTCTATTGAACATATTCCTAAAAGTCATCCAGCCATCAGCATTTAAGATGTGCATCATTCCTCTGCAATAAGCAGTTTCATTGGTAGCAATATTTAAATCTTCTCTTAGTGTCAGCTGGAATGATAATTGCAGTGCAGGTACAAATGATGCTTACAGTCAATGAGAGACCCTAAATAAGGAAAATGGAAAATAACTGACAGTTCTGACAGATAAAAATAGAGAATTTCCACACAGGATACGATGAAGCTGCTGGAGATATTGATATAGTGGCACTTAAAATAATGACAGTAGTCTCAATAAGAAGCTGAAAGGTCTAGTGAAATATGAGCATGAATCTCAAGCTGTCCTGCTCTTGTTTAAATGCACTGTTTTGCAGTATGTCAAATGACAGAATAAAAGGTTGACCACAGCAAGCATATTACCCAGTAGTCCTACCAAGCTCCTTAACCAGGAGCAATCTCTTCATTTCCCTTTTAAAAAGAGGAAGTGATAAGCAACATTTAGGCCATTCTTCATTTCATCAAAAGACTCAAGCATATAAATATTTCCTGCCACCACCTAATTAGATTTTATGCTAAAAAAGCTAGTTTCATCCATATCAGTACAGAAAGAACACTTTAGGAAAGCTTTTTTGCTGTGCATTTTCACTTGGGCTGGTGAAAGAAGGAAACTTTATTTGTCATCACGTACTGATCTTACTGTTCCAAAAAGTATTTTCAGATGAGGACAGAGAGGTACCTGGGGAAACTTGGTGAAATGAGACAACTTTTCAATTCTTGTAGTGTTCTTCACCCACCAGTACAAGGGAAACAGTAATAAATACTCATCAAGGAATGTTCATCCGTGTTCACATCAACAAATAAAAAATAGCAGTTGTTTTAACTGCTACAGATCCCTGGATGACTCTTCAGTTTATTTACAATCTCTCATGACTGCACTTTCCTTGTATGTCTTGCATCCCAAACTTCAAGCATGACATGAAAAAATGAAGACAAATGTGCTCTTCTTGCTGGTTTTAGTATCCCCCTCTTCACTACAAACCTTGCCAGCAATTGCCAAGCAACTTTCAGAGTGAGGTGCTATTCAGCACAAGTGGAGGGTGCTGGACTTGTGGAAGGGTGGGAGCTGTCACGAATCACTGCTGGCAGCAAGCAGGAAAGAGGCAAGGCTTTACTGGTGAGTTTCAATGGCTGGGATTCAGATGTATGGTCATAGGATCCTGAGAGGCTCCCTGCCCACAGTTTCCTTGTAAGAAGTACAACTAAAAATAACGTTTGGGTTTAGAGGTTTTTTTCAAATACAGTAGTTCTACTACTTTTGCAGAGCACTTAAACTTTGTTTCTTGAGGCCAAAGATTAATCTTACTTCCAAGCTTTTTTTTTTTTACATTAGTTGTCTTTAGGAAAGCAAAGCAAATGGCAATAAAGAGCACTTGCTCAATTCACTGCTTCAGCCAGCAGGCCTTGGTCAATCTGAGTAAAGCCTTAACTAAGTTAACAGCAAAGTCTTGGATCAGGGGCTTATACACCTGCTCTTGTTCTTAAACTGTGTGTTTAATTTGCAACTTTCCTGTAATCTTCAGAATTATCTTCAATTGCCTATTAGAAAGGTTAATGTTTAAAAATTAAAATAACTATTAAATTCAAAAATCCACAAAAAAATCCTTCATCTTTCATTGGATAATAATTTTAACAAGTAATTAACCCACCATAATGCCACCAGTTATTCCATAAGTCTTCTCTTGTATTATTCAGCCTACACTCTTCTTTCAGTCCCTTTTGTGCTAGTTAATGGTAATACAATCTGGCATTCCCCTCGTTTAAACCCTTTTTCATCTTTTTTTTTCCCCCACATATATCTTAACTTTGAAATTGAAGTATTATAAGAGAGAACTATTTAGTCTGTTAACACAAGCACAGCTTTTTTCCTTTGAAAATTGCACCATTTGTACCTGCATATCTTGCAGAAAACCTGAAGTATAAAGTTTGAGAAAACAGGTTTCCCAAGACCANCTTGGAGTTTAGCTTTAAATGATTTCTGAGGAAAGGCTTCCTGCAGACTTTTCACTTAAGTAGTTGTAACTACAACTGCAAAACACTGTTGACTGGTGGACTCCAGAGACTTGTTCATTACCTGTCATTAAATGTTTTAAAGTTTGCATAATTGATCCAGCCAATAAGTCATCATTGATTTATAGGGGTCTGTGCTGAAGAGTTGCTCATTAAAAATTCATAACACTGGTATGTGTCTTTACAATCCATTAGCTGTTTACGTACCCACAGTCCTAAGATTGATTGACCTTGGACTGAGATTCTCATGGACTCTGCTTTTTTTTCAGAAAACCCCCTTTTTCTTCCATAATTTTACACAAGTCCACAGTATAGAAAAGCAATACTTCAGTGTTCTCCCTTGACAGCTATACTTTGATTTTTTTTCCTCTCCATCAAAACTGAAACTTTACTTGAAATAATGAATAAATAAAGCATACTCCATAAACAGCTTTCCACTATTATTTAAGCTTGCGAGCTGTGCTCTGTTAGTCTCCTTTCCCCACCATCAGATTCAAGTGTGTAAATGTTCTAAAAGGCTTTGAATGTTTTATGATGATTTCAGGGAATGATGGAGTAATAGCTGAAGAGCGAAGCTATTAGTTTTAATATTTATATTGAGTGCTCTGAAACATTAATGTGACAGGATGTAAGATCAGAGCAGCGGGACATATTTACTTCACAACCACTGCCACGTGGCAAAAATATTTATTTTCTGAAGTTCTGAGGCCAATTTTTTCTTTTTTCAAAAAAATATAAAGTTCAAATTATATTCATTTTTCCTGAACTTTGTATTTATTTTTTTAGGAACTACAAAAATTGATTGCTGATTTGGATCTAACTTACTTCATTTAAGTAGAACCCAAGCATAAAGATGTTGGCGTTGGCGGTGCACCTCAGTCTCTGTACAGAAGTTTTCTAAAGCTGATAGCAGCTTACAAATTCCTTTTTTCCTGTTTGCTGGGACTGCTTCCCATAGAGCACCTTAGAAAAAAGAGAAAAACAGTCATTTGTTAATAAAGAAAGGTAAAATTT
>VZUA01020595.1:0-11753 GCA_013401035.1 Horornis vulcanius | reverse complement strand
TGTTGTTTTGCACTGAGCAGAACGTTGAGTCATCTGCAGCCTCTGTGATAACTATAATTAGAAGAAAATGCATTTACAAAGCTCTTTCCTGTGATGCAAGCACATCATTGTCCTTGCAGGGAAATCATTCCTGCCATGCTTCCAGGTGGGTGTGAGCAGCCACTGATTACATTTGACACTCATACTCTTTGGGTGGATTTTCCTAGCTGGATGTGCTGCTTGTGGAGGATGTGGTAGTCTGAGGCCATTGTTATATTCTCCACTTGTTGTGAGCATAATCCCTACTGGTGTAATTAAACATAAAGGAAGAGAATATAGAATGGAGCAGTAGTCAAAGAGAACATTGAGAGTGTGTCATACACCCAGAGATTTATTTAGTGGTTTGGAATTAAAGCAAAAGTCAAGAGAAGAAATATATTCCTGGAGTTTTGTCAGAACATCAGCTGGAGAAGAGGCTTCGAAAGAGAGAATTAAAGACTCCTTGAGATGCTCAGGTCTTTTCCTCTTCCTCTTACACCTTGCAGAGCCATGCAGGTATAGGATAAAGGGAGGACTGATGATCTGGTATTAAAATGCTGCTGTGCTTATCAGATAGCTGCAGGTTGTTCTGAACACACTAGGATGACTGGAGAGATAGAGCTCAGCCCCACTCCAGTGAAAGCTCATAAAGGTTTCCCTTTGCTGCAGGGGATGAGTACAATTTGGGAAACTATCTTGGTGGCCAAATAGTAGAAAATACCTCCACACATCACTGGCTGCTGTGCTTTACTCTGTCACCTCGATTGTTGAAGGTTCAATAGCTCAAATTTATCAGTGCTGTGCTGTTGGAGATAACAGAGATTATGGACCCACGCTGGCAAGAGCCCATTTGGGCAGGGCAGGCAGGAATTGTGCCTGGAAGCATCCCATCCCTGGGGCTCTCTGGAAGGTTTTCCATGGCCGGTTATCCCTACCTACCCTGTGCCTTTGGTGGCACCCATATCCTACCCATATTATCCTGCTGGAGTTTCTCTGACCCAGACATGGAGTGTCCTGGAGCCTTTGATTTCCCTGTGCTTTTCTGTAGAAGCTCGAGTCAGGGGAGCCACTGTTCCTGGAACTGGCTGGGGCTGGTGATTAAAAACCAGCTCACCTTTGGTTTTGCAGCAAATGGAGATATGATTGAAGGTAACTTCCTCTCAGGGTAGGCCCATGAGGGGCTCTGAGAGCGTTTCCCAGCTGGTGGAAGTGACTGAGGCAGGTCAACCCCTGGTTACTCATTCCTCCAGCAAAGGTACGTGAGGTTTGCCAGTTTCTGTTTTATTTTGTGCACTCGTGCGTGTGCACAGTAACAACGGTTCCAACCTTCTAAACACAGACTGAAACACTTCCAGTTCCTCCTGCCAGAGGTTAGCACTGAGCTGCTTATCTGCCTTGTCAGGAAACAGCAATAAATCCACCTCCAGCAGGTTCACCTGCCCGCAGAGTTCTGCTTTTCATTGTTCCTTCACCTCTCCCCTGTGACAGCCCATTTACACCTTTATAAATGGGTTTGTGCTGTGTGGGATTAACCCACATTTGTCATAATTCCAGTACACAGAAATCAACTCTCTGTTTGATACAAAAGGTGACCCGGGTTGTTTCCCACATGGGTGTGTTTAGCAGGGTGGAAAGCCCAGAGGTTACTGCCCTGGTACAGTGAATTCCCCTGGAGCAGAGAGAGTCTGTTAGCTCAGTGCTTTGTGCTCTGGCCTCTGGGCACAGAAATAATCAAATACAAATAGTACCAATAGTGGGTGTTCTTACTCAGCTTTTAACTCTAATTCACTGGCAAAGGGGGGGACCCAAAGTGCCTTGGCTGAGGGAAGGCAGAGGGATTTACCTATATGTGGGCCTGATATTTGCAGCCGTCACTGACTTGCTTCTCACTTACTTCCAGCCTGTAGAAGTCCTTTCCTTAAGGCTGAAAACACACACCAGAAATATATATTCTGTTAATATACTTTGGCTCTTCTTATCTAAAATTTCTTATCTGTCCAGGCTTAATTATTTTGCTTCTCTCTCTGAGATCTTCAGGCCCATCAAGTCTTGTTTCTCTAAAGAATTCCTGCATATCCCTCCTTTTTAGGAAGGGTAACACACAGACTACCTCCCCTGAGGAGTGGGTAAGGTCTGCTGCCCAGAGGTGTGTCTCATGCAGGTACTTCCAACCTCATGCCCTGACCTTTTCTTTGTTATCTTTATCTTTTAAAGAACAGTTTCTTTTTTGGGAGAAAAAAAGCAAACAAACCAGGTTCCTGCCTGCCTTTCCCTCTGTCCACAGCCAGTGATGTCCAGCAGCCCATTCCACCTTGCAGCCCATTGACAGACATTGGCTGCTAGGGTCAAATTGGTGCCTTGGGAAGGCTGACCTGAAACAGAGACTAGACAGAGCTAGAGAATAAAGTAGGTATTTATTGAAAGGCTCTTAGGGTACACCTTGAGCAGGACAAGAGCCTGGCCAGGGCTACACCCAAGGTGGACAAAGAATGGTCACAAAATGGACAACCAGTCACGAGGTCTTACATTTTTATAAGTTTCGGTCCATTTGCATATTGGGGTTTAATTGTCCAATTACAGCTTCGAGTTGTGAAGTCTCATCCTTATTCTTCCTCCCTTCACTCCACTGTTGTTTGTGCTTTTGAGTCTGAAAGTTGTCCTTGGTGTTCATCAGGAAAAGAATTTGTTTTGTCTCCCTGCTGTGTGAAGAGCTGAGTGACACAGAATGTGAGGCTCAGAACTGCACCCCTGGGCAGAACAGAACCTGAAAAACATGAAAGCTAAAACTTTAACCATCAAAATAGTGTTTGGGATGAAATATTTACACTCTGTATCAGAACCCCTGTGCCCTGGGGCAGTTGTGCTGACCTTCATTTTATCCAGACACGCTCGGCTCACAAAGCCACCCAGACCCTCAAATCCTCACTGTGCACAGAGCCAGCAGGCCCAGCACAGCCCCTGCCCTTTGCCCACCTTGCTCTCCATCCCTGCAGGCCCGAGTCCCGTGTGTGGACGGTGATGCTGCTGCTGGGGACGTGCCTGCTGTACTGTGCCCGTGTCACCGTGCCCATCTGCGCCGTGGCCCTCAGCTCCTACTTCGACTGGGACAAGAAGCAGTTCGGCGTCGTGCTCAGCAGCTTCTTCTGGGGCTACTGCTTGACACAGATTATTGGAGGACACATCAGTGATCAGTACTGGAATTTATTCTCTCATGTTTTCTTGTTTTAATGGCACTTAGCTGGGTTTTGACCCCCTCAGTTCCTGTCTGAGCAGTGGCAGTGCCAAGTTTCACAGGGATGGGGTGTCAAAGTGTGTCCATGGGGTGAAGCTCTGGCTGAGAAGGGATGTGGGTATTTTAAACTGTCCAGTTAGAAAATGTGGATGTCTCATAATTGGAAGTGATCCTAGGGTTCTGTGAATACAGCTTTTTTGATTTGATCTGCACAAGTGATCCTTGTTTTCAGTTCAGCACTTCCAGTCTTTCTGCCCTATATTCTCTTGCGGTCTTTTCTCAAGCAAGTCCCCATACTCAGTTTCCATCATGTTTAGAAAAACTGTCTCCATTGTGTCATATGCATTAAAAACCAAACCATTTCCCCAGCTGGCTGTAAGGGAGGATCTGAATCATTACCTGCTTGAATCCCTTTCCCTAGCCAGTCTATTCTTAGTGAGAGAGCTTTTCTATGAAATCTTTTGTGAGGAGCACATGCCTGAAGGGATGCATTATCCATGCAGGGCACTGTGCTATTTAATTAGGGTCCTTTAGAGTTTGCAAGAAAACACCCAGAGAAACCTGAATGGTAAAAGGCAGAGCTGATGATGTAAAAGAGCAAACGGAAAACACCATCACTGGTTAAGAGAAGCAGAATGCTGGCAGCAGTTGGGCTTCCCCTCCACCACCATCAGAGATTTGAGTGGCTCAGTGCTGTGAGATCTCTGGGATCAGTGAGTGCTGGAGTCGGATGGGCAGTGCTGGCAGGAGGTAGGAAGGGAAAAGGTCAGAGCTACTCCTCAAGGTCCAAGAGAAGAGCAGGTTTGACTGAAAGGTTGCTCTTAAAAACAGGCTAAACTGGGAAGGGCACTTGAGTCTGGACTAGAGGACTTTGCCCTTTTGCCCTCCTATCTTTGATAATGTGTTGTCTGTCTTCCAGAATCGGAGGTGAGAAAGTACTCCTCCTTTCAGCATCAGCCTGGGGGTTCCTCACAGTCCTCACCCCGCTGCTCACCCACATCACTTCAGCCCATCTGGTTTTTATGACCTCCTCCAGGTTCCTCATGGGGCTGCTGCAAGGTGAGACCCCTGTCCTGAGCGTGTCCATGTGTCTGTCTGTTCAGGGGCTTCCTTGTACAGAGGCTCACGTGTAGCACATTGAGATGCCAGTGCCATGGTTTGCAGTGCATGAACCCTTCCCATGGGTGCCTGAGCAATTCTCCGCCTCAAAACTGCCTCCACATCCAGAACTTCCATGGGAAAAAACAGTGACATTTCTAGAGAAAGTCACTGACAAGTCAATCCCCTGTAGAAATCTCTCTGCCAGGCAGGGGCTGCTGGTTTCAGAAATTATCTCTGGTGGTGTTTGGTTTTCCACATTTTAAAACTCCTTCAAAACACTCAGAAAATTGGTCCTTGCCAAAACTTTTGGATAATCTGGGGTGATTTTCCTTCCCTTTTGCCAAGCTGCAGCACTGGGAAGTGCATTGGCACTGACAGATTTACAGTAGTAGTGGTGAGGATGAAACAGGATTACAGAGAAGGCACAAACAAACCTTTGATGGCGATAGATCTACTCCATTTATTTTATATCCCCGTTTCAAATTCACCAAAGATTTTGCTGCTTTGTCTCAGTGTTTAGCTCGCTCTGGATTTTATAAATTTGCTTTTCATTTGCCTTACTGCTCCCTGCCTTGCTCCTGTTTCTCTCAGGGGTGTATTTCCCATCCCTGGCCAGCCTGCTGTCCCAGAGGGTCCGGGAGAGCGAGCGAGCCTTCACCTACAGCACAGTGGGGACTGGATCACAGTTTGGGTGAGTTCAAAGGCCTTTGAGCACTGAGTGACAGCCTCTGGACATCCTATGTGATGAAATGCCATTAAACAGTTGGAGGCAAAACTCACAGCCCAAAGTACATGTGGATTCATGGGTCCTCAAGGACTCCTGCTGCAGCTGAGGAAGCCTCAGGCAGTTGCTGTCCTGCCTGCCAAAGATTTATGTATTGTTTTCTCTTTCCTTTCAAACCAAACTTTGAAGACTGCTTGCAATATTTAATTAGTATGGGAAACAGCCCAATTCAGTAGGAAGAGCAAGGACAGCCTGACACTGGTCACCTGTCCTCTCTGATAGATGGGAAGAATAGAACTTCTCCATCTCTGCTGATCTCCATCGGAATTTCCTTTCTAAATGGAAAGGTTGCTTAAAAGGCAAATAGAAATATCACTGTGTTGAATCACTTAGTTTTCCACAGTTCTCTTTTTTTTTTTTTTTTTTTTTTTTTGCTGCTTTACACATTCTCTGGGACACTGTACACCAGCAATCTCCTTTTCTTTCCTCAATGACCATTTTTCAGCAAGGGGCAGGTGAGGGTGAGGTCCCTTTGGGATTTCTCCTGCCAGTGAGGATCTGGCCTGAGATGCCACCCAGGGAACAGGACAGGTTGCACAGCCATGGAGGGACTGGTGGCAGCACCCACACACGCTGAGAAATTCTTCCATGTGAGGATGGTGGGTGCCCAGAGAAGCTGTGGCTGCTCCATCCCTGGAAGTGTCCAAGGCCAGGCTGGACGGGGCTTGGAGCAGCCTGGGATAGTGGAAGGTGTCCCTGCCCATGGCAGTGGAACAAGATGAGCTTTAAGGTCCTTCCAAGCCAAACCATTTTAGGATTCTGTGATTCAGTGACAGCAGCACTGACACCAGGGAGTCTCCCATCAGTGTGCTCAGTCTGAGCCCTCAGCAAGGCCAGTAAATCTGAGTGGTTTCCCTTGCAGAACGCTGCTGATTGGTGGTGCAGGATCTCTCCTCCTGGATTGGTACGGCTGGGAAAGCGTTTTCTACTTCTCTGGTTTGCTCACTTTGCTCTGGGTTTATTGCACCTGCAAATACCTCCTGAGTGAGAAAGGTGAGTCCAGCTGCATCCCTGGGGCTGGCAGTGCTCCTGAGGATCTGGGAACAACTGAGTGATTCCTCTCCATTATTTTCTGCAAATCCTGTGTGTTTCCAAGATCATGCCTGGTTTTACACAAAGGCCTTTTGCTCCCATGTGTTCTATAATACAAGCTGTGTCTCACCCAAGATCCCCAACCCAAAAACGAGGATTTGAGCTCTTGCAGTGCTGATTTCCTGTTTCAAGTCCCATGCTGGATTATATCATTGCTGAGAGCCTGATCTGGCTCCTCAGTACTCTTTAAGCACCAGTGAAAACACAAAACAGAGCATGATCTTCAAAGTGGATTAAGCTAAAGCAGGGCAAGATACTTACTCCAAACTAAGAGCATCTACACATAGAGCTTTTAAAAACCAGTTAATCCACAATATCTCTTCCCAAATAACTGCCTAGGAGTAATTCCACATATGGACAAGCCATTACACCTGGCTACAGCATTATTAGGGTGAGTGTGGTATGTAGGAGCCCAGCTCACTGGGAGCTGGGTGTGTGCCTGGTGCTGCACAGAATCCAAACCTGGTCCCTGCCAAGGGACTTCTGTTTAATTATAAACGAGATGTAACACATGGGTGAAGGTGGCTGGGTGGGGAAAAATTTTGGTGAGTGTAACAAGGTGTTTTCAAGAGCTTTCAATGCTGGTAGAGCCAAAAAACCAAGGGTTAGAAGGAGATTATAAGTGTTTGTACAGCAGTGTCCCAGGGCTGCCTCCAGCTGCACAGGTAATTACTGACCACAGCTTTCCTTTGGATATTTTCTTCCCTGCAGAACTCACCATCCCCATAAACTATTTAACGAGAGGTCTCTCCATACCCAAGCAGACCAAAGTTCCCTGGAAGCAGCTGTTTAGGAAGGCACCAATCTGGTAGGCAGCTGCATGCATTGGCCAGGCTGGGAGCATCCTCCATTTTCTCCTCTCTGGGCTTATTTCTTCTGCCTCTGTGGCTTTTGTCCACTTATTTATACATTTGAGAAGCAGAACCAGTTTTCTAATTCCTTCTGTATAAACACAGAGCTGAAAAGGTAAGCTTGGCAAAGGTGGTTTATGTTCTATGCACAGGACTGTCAGGCTCGAATGTCACTGGCAAATCTTTCTCGTTGCCAGGCTGTTCCCCCTGGATAGTCCTGTGCTCCTCTGGAGGGATATTTTCCAGGGGTCTTGTTAGAAATGCTGATTGTAATGGGCTCCTAAGAAGCGCTGCTCAGGGGCGCTGGGTGGCACTGGCTGTGTTCTCATTGCTGGCAAACATCCTTTTAATGGCCATTTTTCCTTTGGGATGCTGCAGTAGGTACTGAAGCTTATCCAAGCGTGTTCCCAAGGGCTGCTTTAAGGTGGGGAGGAGGGGGATGATGGGGCTGCAGGGCAGCAAACCCATTCCTGCCTTGAATAACAATGGAGCTGATAACAAATCCCTAGAAAACCCTAAAGAACACCTCTTGGAACGGGAGGAGTCTTGCAGGGCTGGAAGGGACCTGTGGGAGATGCAGTGGCATAATTAGCACTTCAATTAACCTCGCCTGGCCCCGGGGCTGTGCGGTGGGGCAGCCAAGGAACCAGCTGCAAGGAGAAAGCTGAAAGGAGTGGTTATCTGTGACAAAAATCTCAGGGATTTCTTAGGAACTGACATCTCGAGTGCCCGTTTCCCAGCCAGCATGACCTGTCACTGCTGATTGTTTCCTCTCAGCTGTGTATTTTCAGGGCTGTCATCATCGCTCAGCTCTCCACGGCCAGCACGTTCTTCACTCTCCTCTCCTGGCTGCCAACTTTCTTTAAGGAAACTTTTCCCGAGTCGAAGGTGGGTTGGCTCTAAAGCAGAGGCATTGCCGTTCAAAGGAGGCTGGGTACCTGCCAAACGGGGCTGGGGAGGGAGGAAGATGATGGAGAAGGATTTGGTGAGAGCAGGCTGGAAGGCAGGAGGAGGTGGGAGGTTTCCCTGTGGGGTCAGGAGCTGTGGCAGCCCTGCTCTTCCTTTTGAGATCTCTCCAGTTTGCAGAGGCTGGTTTCTTGTTGCTTGTTTAGGGATGCTGAAGGTTGCAGGGAAGAGCAGGTGTATTGGGTATTAGACTGCTTTTCTTCTGAGGAAAAGGTAATTTTCAACTAGCACAAAGCTCATGACATTATGCTGTTGCAAATAACTATCATTCACTCCTAGTTTCTTTACAGGGTTTTTAACTGGGCTAACATTGTACAGCTCAGACCTGCCTGTGGAAATGATAATTACCATTAATAACATGTACTTCAAAATTACTACAAAAGCTTCCCTCTCCTCAGCACAAATGATACTCCCATTTTTCAGAAAGCCAGGGAATACTCATCTGGGCTGAGAGCTGATATTTTCATCTTGTTCTCAGAAACTCTGACAGTCATCTTCACAATGGCTCTGTTAGGTTTTTGCAATTTCCAGAGCTGCTTACAAATGCCTTTTCATATTACACATGTAAAGCTCTTTATGGCATACTTGATATTTATATTAAAATCATGTGTTAAACCAGCAAACATATTGTTGTGACAAGATCTGTGCACCTCGAGTAATGTGCTTGTGCAGCAGTAATTTACCATCTGTTAAGCATTATATCATGGTGCCCTTATGTAAGATGCTCTGTAGAGTGCTCCTGCAGCTGATAATCGCTTGGTGCAGTTTAAAACACAGGCTGAGGCTGCTTGATTTTAAAGGATGGATGATAAACCCTAATGTAGGGAACCCGTGTCACCTGCTGGCTGAAACCCCTTGCTGCAGGTGAGCTGGGCAGCTGCCTGTGGCCACCTGAGTGAAGGTGATGGAGGCTTTGGCTCAGGGTGGTGGGCTGTGCCATGAGACAAGGCTGGGATTGCCATGCTGAGCAGCCCCAGCTGCTCTTGACAGACAGCAGAAGCACCACCCCACAAAGCCCATGGGCTAACGTTATCAAAGGTGACCAAGACCCAAATTTCAAAGGCATGGAAAGATGCAGATTGGACCCTGGTGTGATTTCCAGGAGCAGCTTTAACAGGATTATTGAAAAATGAGAATGTTCAGCCCTCCCACACATCCCAGACAGGAAGGGGAGATGCTTCCACAGGGTGGTGGGCTCTGAGCAAAGGGGAGATGCTGGAGGTGATGGATGCATGGATGGATGAGTAGGTTCAACCAGCTGGGATGAAATCCAGCCCAGCCCACACTGATTTCAGCTCCTGTGGGATCTGGGCACCAAAGTGCCCCTGAGCAGCTGTAATCCAGCTGACCACTAATCGTCTGTGATTACAGCTGCAGCTCACTTAATTGAAAATAGGCCGAAGGATGTTGCTACCCATAATGTTACCTAATCCTGCCATTAGAAAATCCAGCTCTGCTCCCTCAGCCTCACACAGTAACGCTGCTAAATGAGCTGGAAGCTGCTGGAAATTTTGTCAGCAGCTCTGCTGGGGACCCACAGGAAACCCACACTGAGCTTCCCAGGTCTCTGTGGATCCCCTCCACATCATCTTGCTGAGCAGTAAACTTTGCCATGATTAATCCCTCTTTCCCAGAGTTTTCTGCCTCTTCCCTGGATGCAGCATTGCTGGGGAAGAAGGAAAGACAAATTTACAAATGATACAGCCCTGTGATGCTCCTGCTTCCTCACAGAGCTTGGAGTGGGGGATGGTGCAGCTGAGAGCTGGCTCTGCAAAGGGAGTAGGGGTGCTGGAACAAGTCCTGAGTGCTTCATTTATTTCTCCTTTCTACAGGTACCACAGACTGTCAAAATGTTTACGAACAAACTCAGCTCTGACAACAAATCTCTCTTGATTTTCACTTCTTTTCAGGGTTGGGTGTTTAATGTAGTCCCCTGGCTGGTTGCAATTCCAACGAGCTTGTTCAGTGGATTTCTGTCTGATCATTTAATCAGTCAAGGTGAGAGAGAGCTCTTTATGGCTTTTCCTCAGCTCTTATGTGATATGGGAAGAAGACCTGGGTGGGAAGAGGTGGGCTTGTTGGTAGGGAGCAGACCCAGCCAATAGGCAATGTGAGGTTCTGGTACAAAAGCAGAATAAATTCTCCCAGTGTCCAAATCCCACCCACATGTTTGAGGCTCCCTTTGACCCCCTTCATAATATCCACTGGAGATGAAATCTGGGCATCTGGAATCTACTTATGTTGTAGTTTCCTGGCTGGACAAAAGGTGAGCTGTTCTAACCCCAAGTGTCCTTTTCTTCTCTAGGGTACAGAACCATCACCATTCGTAAGTTCATGCAGGTAAGAGAGCTGAGGCTGTGGGAGTTTCCAGTTAAACTCTCATTATGTGGCAGACTAAATCTTACACGGAGCTGGTTGGGGGTTATAGATGGAAACAGGAAACATTCTTCTGGCTTTGCACATGAACTGGTGGGCAGAATGTGTGAAAGGAAATCCAGAGGAAAACCCTGGCTGAGGAGCAGAGCCTGGATTAATGGCAGCATTGAGCAGTGAGTGCTCTGAAGGGATTTTCTTTCACAACCTGTCCCCAGTCACTCCAAATGATCCCTTAGGTACTGAGGAAGTAGCAATACAAGGGTGACCAGAAATAGAAATGCTGGGTGAGAACACAGTGCATCCTCTGCTCTGCAGCACCACATCCCTCTGGACAGACCCCTGACACAGAAGGACATTGGGGGAAAAAAGAAAGAGGAGCACAGGGTGCACACAAACTCATGGCACTGGAAAAGGGAACAGTTTGTTCATGGCAGGAGTTGCTTTCTTCCTTACAGGAAACATGCTGTGGTGTTTAATTTTCCCTTTTTTTCCAGGTCATTGGCTCTGGCGTCTCAAGCATTTTTGCTTTGTGCCTGGGCCAGACCTCCAGTTTTTGCAAAGCAATAGTGTTTGCCTCAGCCTCTGTTGGACTGCAGACCTTTAACCACAGGTGAGGAGAGCCATGGGGACAGTGGCCCTCAGTTCCCCTGCACATTGGGCATTTTGGGGTCTCAGGGGAGGCTGCCTCTGTCCTGACTGTGAGAACAAGAACTGGCACTTGCCTGAGCATTGTGGTTGGGGTCCTGTGAGGCTGGTGGAGTTTAGTGCCCTGTGGGTTGGAAGTAATCCAGCAAACCTTTAGCAAGGAAGGGCTTGGAGAGATGGAGCAGGAGGGGAATTGCATTGTGGCCCCTCTGAACACTTGAGTTGTTTTCCTTTCAATACCCACCTGCTTTACTCTCAGCATCTCCCTTCTCCTGCCACTGCCATTTTTTTGTCCAGGACCTTTCCTTGTGTTTGTCAAAGCAAACTGTGTAAATGATGGAAAAGCAGTCATGTTCCATTCAAACAGTCATTTATTTTCCCCCCTCTGTTTCTCACCAGCGGCATTTCAGTAAACGTGCAGGACCTGGCCCCCTCGTGTGCTGGTTTGCTCTTTGGTGAGGATTCTGTGGGGTTTCTGTGCTGGAGAGGTGGCATCTCTTGGGGGGATGTGGTCACCAGCATCAAGGTTTGAGCAGGAGCAGCTCTGGGCAGTGTCTGCTCTGTGTGTGCAGGCTCAGCTTCCTTCTGGATAAACCTGCCAGTGCTGGGGGCAGGTAACACCACCAAGGTGCCTTTTTTCTATCTGTGAGGTGCTCTGCTGCACCCAGGGATGGGCTGGGCTGGGCTG
>VZUA01020593.1:1079-15980 GCA_013401035.1 Horornis vulcanius | reverse complement strand
GGTGCCAGTGGTGCAGAGCACTCTGCCTGCTGGTTGATGCTGGAGCCCTGAGGGACAGGGTTTGCTAATGCTGCTGTAGGGCACTGGGGTGGTAGTTTTCCATCCTCCTGAAGGCAGCTGAACTCCAAGTTTAACCATTCAAGAGCCTTCTCAGCCCTCTGTCCCCTTTCCCACGCTGGGAACAGCAAGACCTCAGTATGGTCATTAATATTCAGACTTGTTGGTGTAAAATTAGTTTTACCCTTTATGGGGCACACTCAGAAAAGGACACTGAATGCCTCAGAAAGCACACTCAGTTCAGTTATTGCTATCAGTACTGAGAAGCTGGTTTCTGAAAAAACAAGAATATACCAGTATCAAGTGATTCACTTCTGTACAGGCACAGATCAAAAAACCTTGTTAAATACCAAAGCCCTTATTCTTCTGTGCGTGCTAACCCAGCCCTTCAAGGAAAATTTTGGCACATGTGTGTCACTAATCAGACCCATTCTCATTAGAGTACAGCTGTTTTAGCATCTTTCTGTAACCCTCATGGATCTCTCCAGGGCATTGAGTCAATAAGTGATTTTAAATCAACTGCTCTATCCAGATCATGCATTAGGGGTCTGTGATGGGTCTCACAGGGAAAAGGAGATCACAAGCAGATCTGTCCTGGGTGATGCCCTTCATGGACAGTGGGATTTCCATTATTGACCTTGAATCTCTTTAAACCAACTCTGTAAGCTCAGGGCCACCACATGGACCAGGAGGGTGAAGGTGGTTTCAAGCAATGTTGTTTCAGACCAGCTGCTGTGATAAATTCAGACATCTGGAACAGGAGTTAAGACAAACTGTGATGTTGCTGAATGGAGAAACTGGAATACTTGGCCCCAGATAGTAAACTGCAGCAACCAGAGTAAAGCACTCTTTGCTGGCTTAGTGGAGACAAATTATTTCAGTTAGGTTCAGAGCTAACTGGTATCTATTCCAGCTGGCATATGTTAAGTGCTAGGCTCCTTCATTGCACTGTATGCCGATGTTAAATTATACTAAAAGAGGGCTCTGTTAGCAGTCTGGCCATTGACTTTAATGAAATAGCTAATTTGATCATTTTAATTATGAGTTGAGGCAAAGCAAGAGCATAAATGTTAAAATATCATTTCATGCCAATAGAGAGAAAAGTTGACATTTACCTTAACTAAGGACTAGATTGCTGAGAATGAAGGAGAGAGATAATGAGCACATGCAAAGGAAAATAGGAATGAAAAGGTGAGACAATCTGAAAGCTGACAAGACACTAGAAGGACATGACCTGGAGCTAGAGAGGGCTGGAAAAACCTTCAGGCTGGGAGAACATGAGAAGTTTAGTGAAAAGATTCCATGTGCTTCTTCAGTCAGGAAGAATCTCAGTGCTGAAAAATGGAGCCTCTGTTTCCTGCAGTTCTGAAACAAAGCATTGGGTATCATACAGACAACAATATATCTTCTGAATGGAATTATTTCTGCATTTGTAAAGCTAAATTTGATCAAATTCCTACAGGAAGAGAAGCAGGCACACAGACTGTCTTTTTTTGTCTTTTTTTTTTTTTCTTGTCTTTTTTTCTTTTTTTTCTTGTTTGTTTGTTTAAATAAATAAAGCCATACTTTCACTGTGACAGGCTAACAGCTACAACAGGCTTCCAACAATGTTAGCACAGGACAGGTTTCTAAAAGAGAAAGGAAAATGGGATTACACAGTCCCTTTGATACCAGAAGCAGGGCAGAATTACCAAAGCACTGCAATTGCAAACCATTGTGGCACCAATGTACCTCCTCCTCCACAGGCTGAGTTCTTTGTCTTCTTTAGCCCTTTATGAGGCTTGTGGACTTTATATGAATCATCTAAATTCCTGAAGTGAACTTGTGACATGGAAATTTTAACACTGGTCTCATTGAGGGTCAGAATGTTGGTGCCCAGACTTGGCAAGGGTGTCAGTCACTCCCTGCTTGGTGCTCACTGAGAACTTGGATGGACATGGGGCTGTGAGAAGCCTGGCTATGTTTGAAGGTAGATGAACTTCTGCTGTATATACCTTATGGTAGAGCCAGATTCTCCAATATTTTTTCATTTAAACCATATTTTTTGTCTTTATCACAAAGTAAATTGACTGCAGTGAGCAGTGTCAACACCTTTACCCAAAAGCTGTCACCATAAGAGCTGGGGTCTGGTCTGGTGCTGCCATTCCCTAGCCAGACCTAACACAGGTCTGGGAAAGTTGCTGTAAATCAGCACCCTCACCAGGGGATCCTGAATGGTAACTCATAGAAATTCAGAGCTGGAGGAAAGTTTCTTCATCAGAAATTTCTCATGAGAACGTGTTTCCTTACAAAAGAATTTCCCTGTTTCTAATAAATTTATTAGCAGTATTGCAAAAAGAGAATATTTGCCTCACATTAAAATTTTTTGTTCTTCCCAATACAGCAGAGAGAAATTCCCCAAGATCTTACAGTCTAGAGGACTGCTTTGATCTTCCATTAAAGGTATATAATATCTGACAATTTCAGTGGTTTATCGTCTGCGTAATTGGATGCAGTGAATGGATTGGGTCAAATTCCCAGCAGGTGTAAATGACATTGTTGGCAGCTTTGAAGCTGCATTTTCTCCAGTGTCTGTCAGCTAAAGATTTTGGTTTGGCTTTGAGTTTATCATGTAGTGGTTTGAAATCCTGTTTGTGGGGGCCTGACTGGGGAACAGTCTCAGGGAAATCTGGTCCCCATAAGTGCTGGACCGGTACTTGAGGGAGCAGATTTGGCCTTTGTGTCTGCATTGCTTTTGACTGAGGTTTCTGATCTGCACAGGTTTCCTGTGGGCGCCCGGTCAATGCTGTAATTTCTCTAAGATGCAGTTTCCTGTCTGTAAGATGAGAATAGTAATTCAGCACTGAATTTCTCCTCAGTCAAGTGATGCAAGGAGAAATCCATTAATGCAAGACATTTGGGTAATAGGGTAATGGTGACTATGAGCATCATGAATACCTGGATTTAGTCCTGCAGAGATGCACTCTTATATTTATATGGAGATAAGAGCCATGCTCTTCTATCTGTTACTGAAGCATTTGACATTCTGTGTTGAAAAAGCACAAGACAGGGAAATAAATATCCTAATTGCAGTTCCACAGAAGAATCATGTGGAAATAAAGAATGGAAAATTGAAAAGTGTTGTTTTAACTTCTGTTGTCATTTGTTCTGCCAAGATATGTGAAGGTTTTGAAAAATAAAAGTCCTATTTTGTGGCTCCTGCTCTCCCTCTGTAATAATCCCCTCTCTCTTCTCTAAAGCATCATGACAGAGTGTCAGTTAATAGTGATCTTACATAGAATTAAATTCTCCCTCTCTCCTCAGATCCCCTACATTCAGCTCCAGGTCAGGCCTGGAGCTCCCACCCTATTCCTTAACTGCAGAAGTTGTGCTAGGATGGATTTAATCACATATTCATAATAGATGCTTTGGGCTAAATCTTAAATGTCTTTTCGTTCATTCTCAGTCTCTGCTCATGCAAACTTCCAGTGAAACCAGTCATTTCCACCAAACCCAGGCTGTGATTTTCTAGACTTCAAGACACACAGAGGATCAAGCCCTGAGTAAGGCTGTAAGGTTCTTCCTCCCATAAGTGAAGAAGCTGTAGCCCAGAGGAGTGCGAAGAGCTGTCCCATGCTACACCACCACCTTGCACAGAGCCAGGAGCACAGACCTCTGCTGGCACCCCACGAAGGTCATCCCGAGCTGCTGTCTTGTGTCATGACAGAAGTGATTTTTCCTGAGCATTTGTGTGAGCTGGTGGCATCAGGGGCCAGCAGGCAAACTGAATCCAGGAAAGTGAGAAGCATGGAAAGAGGCATGGAGTCAGGCAAGGAAGAGCAAGACAAACAGAGTATGAGGGCCAGGAAGAGCAAGATAAACAGAGTACAGAGTAACTGCGAGGTGGGAGTAGAAGTTGAACGATGGCGGAGGATGTGATAACAGATGAGGCTGCTATAAGAAGCCTCAACTATTAGTAGTGTATCAGTCTTCTGTTTTACTTAGCAGCGTGCTGGAAAGTGCAATGAATTCAATCTTGTGTAGCTTGGTGAGGGTCGGTGCTGTGTACGTTTGAAATGCAGACGGTGCCGCGATCTGGAGCGTACCTCAGCCCCTGTTTTATCCTGCACACCTGACACTTGCTGCGATAGGAAGTGGAGTGCAGTTTATTTCACAATATATGAAAAACATTCAATCATGTGCCCTGCTGTTCATACAGTTGCTAAGAGGATGAGATTGATAGTAAGTGGTCTTATGGAGCTATCAAGCAGCTTCATATTCAGAGCTCAGATTTCTGCCTTTTCAGTCTGCTCAAAAAAGGCCTTTGCAAGACTTTTTAATCTGCCCAATGGGTCTTTTCAATCTGCCAGAAATTATTTAACCTTGCCAAGGCATGATCTTCAGAGAAAACCAAAAAAAACCCAAGCCCCTCCTTCCCCATCTCCTTTTCCTGACTCAGCAGGCCAGAAATATCATTTGCCATTGTCTCATAGACTTTTGACCTGCAACTCTTGTGGGTTATTTAATGTGACTTTAGAGCAGGTTCAGCGAGGAAGAGCCCAGCAGTGCCCTGAGCACACACAGGAGAACCAGGGCCAGCACCAGTCACTCTGCTTGGCCACCACTAACCACAAGCTTTTCACTGGCCAAGCAACATTGCCCCGGGGTGTGGGGAGGTGTGAACAGTCACTGTCTAGCTAAGCTGGCACCAGGTCCTAAAAGCAGTGTGGTTATCCAGCAGAAGCCGAGTGCTGCAGACAGCTTGCTTTGCTGGTGGGGAAAAGCTACTAAGCTTATGCAAAGCTCTGCTTTGCAGGCAGGCGTCTGCAGACACTTGCAAAGATGCTTTTCCAGTATAGTTTAGCAGTAGAGAAATTAATCCACTGCAGACATAAAATTAATCTCGGGGAATGTCTGTTTAAATAGCAAATTTCCCTCCTAAACTGTCTTTTCAGGAGAATGGCTAGGAAGTGTTTTAGGGTTAATGCCCCTCAGATATCGGCACACACAAGGGTTCTTCAGCTGCACTAAGGTAGACTGAGAACAGAAAACTGAAGAGCTGGTGAAGATTTGGCTCTTTTTTTTCTTCTCACATATCTTCTCTTGATATGCAAGCACAGACAAAAGCCTCTGCAGTGTGATGTCCATGCAAAAAAAAAAAACAAAACAAAACAACAAAAAAAAAACACCCAACCAAACAAAAAGAACCTTAGCAAGAGATGTGCTCAGAAATCTTCAAGGCACACAGTTCAGATCTGAGGGTCCACTTTATTATGCCAGTATCATGCCACTGATAACTTCACTGGACTAATGTGCCTTTCCCAAAAATCCCCTGGGTTTGGAACATTGCATGACAGACTGCCTGTCCCCCTGAGGAAAATAAAATGCGGGTGCTATCTGTTCCCTCCTCTACTTTGTTGCCTTCAAGAAAAAATGCCAAGAGGATTCATCCAGAGTCTCCAGACAGCTGGAAAAGCTGCAGACACAGCTGAAGTGGACACTGATAAACATTTTCTGAGTTCTCACAGCAATTTTTTTTCTGCCCAGTGTCAAATGACTGATTGCGCCATCTCCCTCCTAGCCCCACATCCTCAGCATCCAATTTCTCTGTTCACTTCCTTCTTCAGTCTCCTACATCTTCTTTCCAGTCTGCTTTTTCCCCCATCTAGGTTAGATCCCCTGCATGATGACCTTTTCTGTCATTCTCTTCAGTCTCTTTGTGCATTCTGCCCTTATCACTGATCTTTTTTGTCTTGCACATCTACAGTGTGAGCCATCAGTTGCAGCAATCCCTTTTCTTGACTGGTCCTTCAGGATGGACTTACAGAGCCTGGTTGGCAGCTGAACATCTCTAAACCTTCTAGTAAGGACAGTTTTTAAAATTCTACTTCAGTGACTTAAATGCATTACACAGAACCACAGAATCACAGAATCACAGAATCACAGAATCACAGAATCACAAAATGGGTCAGGCTGGAAGGGACCACAGTGAGGTCACCAGGCCCAACCTCCTTGCTCAAACAGGGCCATTCCAGAGCACAGGCAAAAGATTTTGTCCAGAGAGTTCTGGAATATTCACTGAGGGAGACCCCACCCCCTCTCATTCAGTTCAGTGTTCGGTCAATGCACAGTGAAGAAATTATTCCTCCTGTCCAGGTGGAACTTCCAGGGCATCAGGTCCTGCCCATTCCTCCTGTCCCATTGCTGGGCACACCAAGCAGAGCCTGGTCACTGCTCTGAGCTCTCCCTGCAGACACTGACAGACAGGGATGAGCTCCCCTCTCAGTCATCCCTTCTCGAGGCTGAACAGCCCGAGCTCCCTCAGCCTTTCCCTGCAAGAGAGATGCTCCAGTCCCTTAAACATATTTTGTTGTCCTCCAGTGGCCCAGATCCAGGAGCTCCAGGTCTCTCTTGTCCTGAGTAGCACAGAACTGGACACAGCACTCTGCATGTGTGACACCAGGGCTGAGTAGAGGGACAGGATCAACTCCCTTGACCTGCTGGCAATGCTCTTCCCGATGAACCCCAGGATCCCATGGGCCTTCTTGGCCACAAGGGCCCTGCCGGCTCAGGGACAGCCTGCTGTCCACTAGGACCCCCAGGTCCTTCTCTGCAGAGTGGCTTTCCATCAGATCAGCCCCCAGCCTGTGCTGGTGCCTGGATTATTCCCCACCAGGTGCAGTCCATTTATCTCTGTTGAATTTCAGTCTCTTCCTTGCCCATCTCTCCCACCTGATGAGGTCCTTCTGCAGGAGTGCACAGCTCTCTGGGGTATTGGCCACTGCTCTCAGCTTTGTGTCATCAGCAAACTTGCTGAGGAGGCATCTGCCCCTTATCCAAGTAATTTAGGACTAAGTTAAAAAATACCAGGTCCAGTATTGAACCCTGGGGGTATTGTGGATTGTCAAGAAAAAAACACAGGTCTCAGGCTGATGAGATGTGACACCATGAAGATTTAAATGCAGCAGTACCATGCTAAGTTGTCAACTTTGGTAGCCAAGAGAAATAAAACCACAGAAATTCTTGCTCTGTTGTGAGCAGCCACAATGAAGAAATGCTGTCCCGAAGCACTGGTATGTAATAATCAGGATATAGCAATCTGCATTTGGTTCATTCTTTGCCACTAATTCATTTGTTGGGCTTGTAAACATATAACAATGCTGTGCTTCAGAGCAACCATCTGCAAACTGAGTGTAGTACTTACTGAATCACAGGCATGTTGTGAGGCTTCATCAATCAATTGTGGTTTTAAAAGGAATCTCAACTCCTGGCCCAAAAGTGTAAATCATTGTAATTTATACCCTTGTTAGAATTTTTTATGCAGGACTTTTTTTTTCTCTATTCTTTTCTCATAATAAATGTACACCAGGTCAATTCTCAGTGGGTTATTCCTGATTTAAATGTGTGTAAGAGAGCTGAGAAGAAAATCTCTCATCTTCAGACAGAGGAAGGCTCTTAATAATGTAGCCATTTACACACCCTTGAAAATGGAAGCTGTTTAAGAGCTTTGTTTGACTTCAACAGCAGGAAAATGTGCACCTCACTTCGCTCAGCATCAATCCTTTTTAAAGCATATTGTGTGTTTACAACCTGTCTTGAGCACTGAAATTGATTTTAGATCTGGGCAGTTATTAAAGGTTCACTTTCCTTCCCTCCTCCAGTTTCAAACTAAGTGATAATATGAGGTGGTGGGAAATTGTCTCCATGAGCTGGTACTGCCTTTGCCCTGACTCTGAGTTTCTCAGGGAAGGTTTCCACTGCAGTAGATATCCTGCCTGGTCTCTACCAGTAACACTATAATCTTCCTTTCAAAGAAACAGTTTATCTTTGTGTGTATATACAGGTTGGAATTTATTTTGAAAAATATCTGTACAAGACCCTGGCACAGCTAAATGTAATCAAATTAGCTGAGATTTAAGCTGCTGCTATGGTTTTGCTTCCATCTCAACACAGTCAGATACAGCAATAACAATGTTTAGCACCAGCTTTTCAATTGCTAGTCAGTCCAGCCACTGTTTGAATTTGAAAAGCTAAAGGTGACGCTCCCAGCATGTCTGTGGAGGTGAGGGAAGAAGCTTTTCTTCCACTTGCTCTATAACAGATTGGCTTGGCTGGCCTTAAGGCATCCTCGGTAGAATTCAAAGTAGCACCCACAACTGGAGTATTCAGGGGTTATGTTGGAATATTCAGGCCATGGACCACTGAGGCATGTTGGCAAGAGCTGCAGGTGGAGGCAGTGGGGACACCCCAGCAGGTGCCATCGAGGTTTGTGTCAGATCTAGGCTAAGGCTGCAGCTGGGTATCCCACCTTCCACAGACTTTCTCGGCAGCTTTGGTGAAACTCTCAGCTCTCTACCTGAAAAATGGTTTATGCAGGAGGAAAATGTTGGTTGGGAAAAGTTTCCATTACTGGGAGGCAGTCAGATCATAAATGATGGGAGTGGAGGCCAGAAAAAATATGTTAGAACAAAATTCACTGTGAAAATTACGGAGGTAACTGAAGGGTGAGTGTATTCATGTGTCCTCAAATAGGAAAAAAAAATAGAAGGAGGTGTGGAAGACCCCAGTCAATCTCTTCCAAATAAAAAGGATGAGTATACATCATCCATTTATTCCAAGGAGATAAAAGCTGGATACTTTATCTTACTTCTGTAAGGTAAACCAGAACATTTCATTCACATTTCATTCAGCAGTATTCTAAATGTTCTAAGCAATTTTTTTTCTGGACAGAAAAGGACAATCTCACAGCAAATATTCATGACAGCTCCTATTTTGCCTTTACTGTGGCATTGCATTAGTAACAGTTGCAGCTTATTGCACTAGCCAGCAAGCCCCCTCAGCAATTGCTTTCCTTCTTCAGTGGTGATTTTAATGAAATGCACATTTTCCACCAATTCATTCAGAAATTGTTGCACCAAAATACAGTACCCTTTGCTGCAGGAAGATGTCTCTCCCAGAGCTCTGCATCTTTGCAGCTCAGTTAGCTCTGGTGATGATGGTGAGGGCCGTACCTGTTCAGGGATTTTCCTTTCTACATTGCCAGGGTTTTCCTCAAAGGCTTATTCTTAATCAAGGGCAGTTTTGGTATGGGAATTATTCATTGAAAACATGCATTAAATATCACATTGAGGCATCAGCTGCAGTAAATGCAAAAGTGACAGTCACACTGTGAGCATTTGGTAATCTACAAATAGACCTGGAAGTCACAGTGGCTCAGGAAGCAGACAGAGTCGATTCAGTAACAAATGCATCCATATCCAACACCTTTGCTGCATTAATTTCTCCAAGCAGCTCACTCCTCTATAGTGTGCCTACAAGACGTGCATACATTACCATCAGTGACTGATGCTGTCCCCATGGCTGCTCATGTTTAATGAAAGCTTTGTGCCTATATATAAATTCTGTGCTTGAGTGAAATATCTTCCAAATCCCTCACAGCAGTTCTGGAAGAGACCTTTGGCTTGTACACTGAGAAGTGAACTCACCCTTTCTGCCATGCACAGGCTCTGCAGAATAAAAATGATACATGAGGATAAAAATAGAACAGAAGAGACTATTTAAGTTGGACCAGATGCTCACATTCCTGCCACCTAGGTGGATTTAATATTAGTGAATTCCCTGTGAAAAGAAACGAGTGTGGGAAAAATACGAAGCGTAGGTCTGATCCTGTTCTTTTTTGTTCCCACGTGTGAAGTTGCTTCACACAAGCACCCTCTCCCTAAGTCAATGAGACTCTTCGTGCATGTTTTCTGTCACTGCTGATTACTTTCAAGAGGACTGTCATGTTGCAGGCACAGGGGGGATGGAGGCAAGAATTAAAGCACCAGTCCCCTGTTCTACCTGTTTCTGCACAAACCCTTCCTGACAGAAGGAACGCTGTTGAATAGTGTGGGTCCTGCCCGAGTGTGTCCAACAGAGGTTGCACTGCTTTGAACATCAATGGGAAGAAGGTACAAAGAATAAAATGAGAGCTGCACAAGGAAGATTCCCTCCTCCATCATTTTCCCGAGCTACAGCTCTAAGGACACAGGTGCATTCACCCAGTAACCCGAGCTCAGCTTCCTCTTGCACTCAGTCGACTGAGCCCATGGTCCACAAACACTTGAGTGACTGTGCAAATGCACACAGCTGGCAGAAGCAAAGGACATGAAGAGAGCCTGTGAAACTAAAGGGAAGTCTGGCTCCTTACAATCCAGTTACTAATACTTGTCATCATAATCTTTGTATTCCTGATAACAGCCTGATCAAAGGCCACCAGAACTGATAGATAGGGATATGACAGGCTTTCAGTCAGACATTGCATTTTTAACTCAGCCACCTTCCAGTTCTTAAAATTGTGACATTTACTTCACTGCTGCAGCTGCATTGTAAAGGACAGACTTCATTCATGGCCAGATCATTTAATGAATGAATTTTTTAGGTTGCAAGGAAAAATTTTATGGGGGACCTCTGCTGATTCTTAATGACTGAAATTTCAGTGTCTTTCTTATGTATTGCCAGTCTCTAGGTCTTAGAATTGCTACAGGTTTGCAGCCCTCCTCTCATGTGAACAGCATGGCAGCAACTACTCCTTGTGTGTGACCACCTTCCACGAACTGTCACTTAAAAGAACATCCACAGCAAAATTCAACACAGTGACTCTTTTATAGTAGTAATTCAAAGGAATCCCCCAAAGGGCCAGAGACATTTTATAGGGCCAAGGTGAGCCAGGGCTACACCTCTGCCTTGCTCACCTGTAGACATGGGCCCTCTTCTTCTTACCTTATCCTCTATGCTCTTCCTTAGTAGATATGGGAGATCTACATGGAGATGTCATTTTATGGCCCTGGGAAGAGTGGCTAAAAACAGGGCTATCTTCTTGAACTTAACAGTCTTTACCAAGCCCTGATGACATGGAGAAACTGCAGTGTGTTCTCTGATTCAGCCCAGGGGCTTGGGATCACTGAAGGAAGCTTGGTTAAAACAGATAAAAAGGTGTGCTCTTCCTGCTCTGAATAACAGATCCATTGATCCATTCATCTTTGAGAAGGATGAAAATTTTTCACAGAATCATAGAATCACAGAATCATAGAATCATAGAATTGTTTGGGCTGGAAGGAGACCTTGAAGATTGCCTCATTCCAACCCTTTTGATGTGGGCAGGGACATCTTCAACAAGACTAGGTTGCTCAGAGCCTCATCCAACCTGCCCTTAGCTTGAATTTTTGCTGAGGAGGCAAAAAAAAAAAAAAATCAGCTGGGTTCAGGAAGAGGGAGGATAAGGGCTTGGGAGAAATATTTGTCCTGAATCACTGGATAGAGCAACTAGCTAAGAACGCAGAAAATCCACTGATTTAAGATAGTCTGAGGTTGGGAGAGTGTTTAAGGAGATGAAAAAGAATGGCACACACTTGTTCTGTTTGCATTTCTCCCTTTTGCCTATACAGCCTCTGTGGATGAGGGCTTCTGGGCTCAATGAACCTTGGCCTGATCAGAACTGCTGTTCTGGTCATCTTTATGCCACCATTTTCAGAGAAAGAAAATGGTTTCTTAATAACTCTGTGTTGAAAAATTAACAGGTTGGGTGTTCTTTCTAGTACTGATCATGTTTTTCAGTTATTTTTCTTGTTTTGGGGGCTTTTTTCCTTTTCTGGTTTGTTGTGATGCCTGTGGCTCTTCTAGGAGATGGCTCATGACAATTCATGAGCTCTCAGCCCCTTCTTGCACAAAGACATTAGATTTATTTCAAGAAGAACCTCTGTCAGGTCCAAAGGATGGACTTGAGAACAACTCACAATCCACGTGCCTTGCTGCTGACTCCTGCCTTTGTTGCAGAGTAAACTCAAGGTAAAACAGAGAGCTGCTGTGACACAACAGCATCCACAAACTCTTACTAAAATGTGGGAAATTTCAAATTCTGCTTGGCTTTTTGTGGAGACAGTAGGTGCAACTTTGGGTTAGCAGAGCTGTCAGCAGCCAGGGCACCCACTGCACATCTCAGAGCTGTCTTCCAGCCTGTGTTCTCTCCTACAATTTAGACTTAACCCAAGAGGAGCTAAGTTATGTGTTGTCCCTTTGAGTTAACTTTCCTTTTGGTGACTAAGCATGGTTTGCTCCTTTGATAGCACCATCTATAGTAGAATAAAATATATATTTTTCTTTTTAATCTTATGGAGAAAACTATTGTCCAGGAATTTTTAGACACTTCTGCCTTTATTAAAGAAAAGCTCTTCACTCACCACTTTCCCCTCCAATCCTTTCCTGCCAGAGATATTGTCTAGATTTTTCATCTTTACAATTTCCTTTCCTTTCAGTCACACTGTACACCCCAGGTCCAAATCCTGCACCCAGTTTGCAGATGAATTTTCTGTTCCTGGGTGTGTCTCTGCCTCTCACTTGTCTGAAGCCTGCCACTTCAGCAGAGCCTGTAAGCTGAGCCATAGACCATGCTGCCCAGCATCAATCCTTCTCCCTTGGTGTTTGCCTGACAGCTCTGTTGTAGATGGAAGGACTGTAGGACACTCCTCTGTGCAAGTTATTTTCTCCATGGCTCAAATATTTATATGGAGTTGAGTCTGGATGAGCAAAGGCTGGTCCTCAGAGTGGTGGGTACTTCCTTGGTGACAGGGTCAGCAAAAAAGAAGAAAACCACAGATTCTTATGCAAGTAAATAGATGTTTAAAATAATGACCGTTACTTTTCTCCAAGCAATGTTGAAATGTTTGTGAGTACACAAACCAGCATGAATTTTCTGTTCCAAAACCCCAGTAAAATATTAATATTAATATATTTTCCAGAAAGCACCACACCAATCAGCATCTTGTCACAGTTGCCTGACCAAAGGAAGGCTCTGAGCTCATGGCTGTGCCTGTACCCCTACAAAGTCACACTGCTCTGTCCCCTAAGTCCCATGGATCCCTCATCCCTTCCCAGCTGCCCACAGACCCCACTTTGGCCTCATGTTAACCATCACTTTCAGCTAAAGGTTAATTACTCCAGGGGACATTTCCATCCAAGCTGTTGCCTGCAGGTTGCAGTTCCTGCCTGAGTCCTATTTTTAGACCATCTCCCTCCTTGCTATTGATCCCAGTCACCCTCTGTTAATTAGATACACACAACACACACAGCATTTGCAACTCATTTATCAATTCTGTTCAGCACCTCCCTCCCCTGAGATGTAATTTGGAGCCCTCTTTGAATCATGCTATTGATCTTCCCCAGCAACTTTGCTATAGGATTCTCTGTGTTGCAAACTATTTATAGATTCCTCTTCTCCTGCTCTCCCTTGAGGAATCAGAAATGGGCAAAGGTAATCAGACTTCTATATTTAAGGAGTTGATCGAAACCAGATATTTCCTCTTTCCTCCACCTTTCCCCTCCTTCCCTTTGTTGCTGATCTGTACATGCTTCTTTTGGCAGATGAGACCTTGCTCCATTTGGTGCTGTAACAATTCTGGTAACTCTCAGGTGATGTGATTCAGAATTTGCCCTGAGTGAACTCTTGTTTGCTGAATTGATTAAACAAATTCTTCCTCCTCCTCTGCGTCCAGGAGTTTCCCAAAGGGCCTTGTGACCAGTTTCATCCACTCAGCTTGGGGTGCACCTTTCAGAGGTCTTCAGTCTTGGAGATTCACTTCTGATCTGGTCCACCTACAAGGCACTGGGTTCCCTTTGCTCCCTCATATCTCAGGAAGGGTATCCAAAGGCTTTGGACAATGTATAGCCAAGAGTGAGACAGACTGAGTTGCTTTTATGGATGGACAGTTACAGTAATGAGACCTGCAGTCCTAGGATTTGAGAAAGACCTAAACCAAGGGAATGTAACCTGAGGCTCAGAGAAATCAGGACCAGCTCAGCCTCCACTGAGTAAGGCTGAAAGTCCCAGCTCTAGCACCGGAGGATGCCTACAATTATGGGCAAGGCAACACCAGGAGTGACAGCCTTGTCTCAGGAAGTACAAAAAAGCAGCCTCAGGCTCCTGTGGTAACACCTGCTGCTGGAAACCCGATGGTGAATGAGAAGCAGGAGATGGCTAGAGGGCCTGATGGATTGCAGCCTCCACAGGGTGGGCTCAGGAGCCATGGGGCTGGGGATGGATCCTGTGGAGCTGGGCTGGCTCCTCTGAGCCATTGGGAATATTTTGCTGCATGCAGGTAGGTCGTATGTAACCAGCATAGAATCACATAATGGTTTCAGCTGGAAGGAACGTTAAAGATCATCCAGTTTCACCCCTGTGACATGGGTCCGAGTGCTTGGGGGGATATCCTGAGGCTGGGGAAGGGGCCTTGCTGTGTGGAGGGCTGTGGCGTGGGCAGGTTTTGGAATGTGTGATGCTGTGGCACATTTCGCTGGGGGCCTGAGGGAGTTTTGATGTGTGGGGCTGTGGTATGTGTGGCTGTGGTGTGTCGAGGTCAGTGTGTGTGTGGAACTGTGATGTGTGGATCTCTGTGTGTATGGAGTGTCAGCACAAGATGTGCAGGTGTAGTGAGTGATTGCGGTGTGTGTGATTGCGGGGTGTGACACTCAGGGTGTGTTGGGCTGTGTATGCACCTGTTCGGTGGTGTGCAACGCAGGGTGTGTAGGGCGATGGTGTGTGAAGCTCGGGGGGTGCAGGGCTCTGCCTGTGTGTCGGTGGCGTGCGGGGCTGTACGCGTCGGTCTGTGGAGGGGCGGCGGTGCGCGGAGCTGCGGTAGAGCTCAGAGTGGGGCCGCGGAGCCGCCGTTCCCCGGGGCGGCGGAGGTGGCACAAACCTGTCCCGGCCGCTACGAGCGAGGGTGGGAGCGGCTACGGGCTGTTCCAGCGGGGACGGCACAAGCCCGCCCCGCCGCCGCCCGGCCCGGCTCGGCGGCCGGGGCGTGGCCGAGCCCGGGGAGGGGGGCGGGAGCC
>VZUA01020590.1:22323-35517 GCA_013401035.1 Horornis vulcanius | reverse complement strand
TGCAACTATACCTACTAATAAGTAGTCTGTAGCATGGCCCAGGGTTTGGGGTTTTTTTTAGTTAAATCACAAACACTGCCAATGTTTCTTCATATAAAATCACCCTAGAGCAAAGTAAAAAGTTCAACAAAATACAGAACTCAGCAAAATGGTTGACTAGTTTGTTCTTTGCTTACTATTTTTGCATGTTCCTTTTACCTGTCCCATGACAGTTAGGACAATGCATTTAAAACTTGTATTATAGTTCACTGGAATTCATTATGATTTCTACAGATGTCAGCTGATTTCTCATGTGGATGAAAAAGCTACATTGAAGATATATTAATACCTTTTAAATGATCACATCACCTTTCCCTTTGCTTCTCACACTGGCAAACTGAATGCGTTGTAAATTCGCCTAGGCTTCCTCATCCATGCTAATTTTGTGGGGAAAAAATGTCAGCTACTGGATCTTAGCCATATGAATATATGATTAAAACCAAAAATAATCCTGTTTTTCAATTATTATTTTTAATTGATATTTCAAAATGTTTTCAGAATACTTTGAGATAAAGACTTGAAATAGAGATGGGCATTTTAAAAGTACTTTTGCTATTGCCATTCAAATTTATTCAGCTTGGCAACATTAGAAAGTGAAGGGAGAAAATCCGTTCCAAACTTCTGAGTATGCTTCATTGCTAGAAAATAATAAAAAAATACAAACATATAGAAAATAGAAGCCAAACTTTATTTCCTACCTCCAGTTCTCTGTTGCCCAAAAATAACATTTGGGAAAATTGCATCTTCATATTCTTGAAGGTGAGGGAGGTAGTAGTACATATTTGTAAGATGCATGGGGAGCTTTCTGGGGAGGTTTAACACTTTCCACTTCATATCACCTTCAAGACACAACAAACACAGAGATACATATAAAATAAAAAGCAAGCAGAGAAGCCTATTTCTTCACCTGTTTTGCACAGCTGAACACAGGCAGATTACCACACACAAGGTTATTCAATCAGAACTGTTCCTCAGAAGTGATTGTATGTCATATATATTACATTATATTAAATTGAGAATTTCCCAGTACAACTCCTTCCCACTCAGGTGGTGCTGCAGAGCTCCAAGCCTGAACATCCTGGGAATACCAACTGTATCTCCCTGTGTCTGCACACTTGCAGGATCGAGTCATCTTAAACCACAGTAAGTAGTTATTTTAAAGGCAGCAGTAGNGTTATTTTAAAGGCAGCAGTAAAAAACTGTTTGGTTTGGGTTTTTCTTTTTACATGGTTAGCAAATAATTTTAAATGAAAAAAACCCCATAGATTCTGATTAATAACCTTCTTAACTACTTAATAAACTTAAATGCTTTCACCAAAAAGTAACACATGGTGGTATTCACAGTTCAAGCAAAAGTTCTCAGTTTATAAAAAGTCCTATGGTAAAAAGAGTGACCACATACAGGCCTTTAAAAATTATTCAAGAAAAAAAAGGCTGTAGCAGTGAAGAGAAAAGTAGGGATTTTATTCTTCTTTAATACTTTAAAATAAAGATGAAAGCAACAGAATTTTATTGATTAGGCTGGAAAGTTACTTTTCCCAAGAAATGCATCTAAGATAACTCCCAAAATTTACCACCCTTCAAAGTTATGTACAAGTATCACAAAAATCATCATCAGCTTTATTCACTCAGCTTAGATTAAGAAAGGCAGAGGCTTACTGAATGGGCAATATTTTAAGTTTTTCAACTTCCAAAAGATACTCCCACTCAAAATTAGGACTAAAATGAGATTTCCTACCTTACAGAAAATAATTTAAAAAACCCCCAAACAACCATATATATCTGCCCAGAAACTTGTGTGAGACAGAGACTCACAAGCCCTTCCACACTGTTAAGCCATAAAATATACTGGAATTTTGCTGCATAGAAACCACTTTCACAACTTTTCAAGGACTTCCCTTCTTTATCTGGAGTTTAGTTGCATTGACTAAAATAAACCTTTCAATTCTGGTTGTATAATAAAACATGGCTGGAATGGGAAGCAGAAGGGTAAGTAAAAATAAAAGGAAAATTATTCAGTGATTTGAAGAAACTTCTGCCTTAAATCCTGTGAACTGACAGATTTAACACTTTCTGAAATTTAGCTGGCTCCAAAAGCAGGGGGAAGGGAAATTTGCACTCTCCTTTATTGCTATCTTGTGCATTAGGGAGTAGCTCTTTACCCACAGTATGTGGGGCTACTGGGGGCTGACAACATGACTATTCTGAAGCTCCTAAGGCCACCACCCTGTCAATGCTCAGCCCTTTGTTTATGCACATCTGAACAGTCCCACTGAACTGATCTCAGATAAACAGACAAAAACTGGCAGGGAAGAACCTGAGAAGAAACGACTCTGGCTATACAAAGAAGAAATGCACCTTGTTCTTTCTTCCTCTGTAACAGTCCTGGTTAATTCTTTATTTTAGTCTGGTTATCAGCCTGCTGTACTGAATGAAAATAAGGACTGTTAAATGGTAGTTTTCAGTCACACCCAGACTCCTTCTGAAGTTAGAGTACACTTGAAATGCCTCCAGCACAGAGATCCCTCTCCTAGTTTCCCTTCCCTCCCCAGGGAAGACGCTCTGCCAGTCTCACAGGGAGGAAGACAGATCCTGCACAACTACATAATTTATTTTAGGTGACAAAATCAATCTATTGCATGTAACTACAGTGTGCAGATAGACAGAGATGTACAACGGTCTGTAAGGCAAGGTAACTAAAAAGTTCAATTAAACAATGGGAAGAAGCCAGATCAATAAACTTTACATGTTGGTGTCCTAAAAAACAAAACCAGAAAACAACAAAATAAAAACCAGAGAAAACCCCTACAGACCTGTGTGATTTTTTGTCGTGTTCATTCTTCTTGCAACTATATGTTTAATTTCATCTAGGGCAATGCTCAGTTCATGTGATCTTTTTTTATTTTCCTTTTCGGCATACAATAGTCTTTTCTGAAGTTCCAGCAACTGGTCTTGGTACATATCTACGTCATTTCCTGCAATAAGAACATAAGTTTCTTTTCTAAAAGGTGATTTATAGGATGGAATGAAGTTAGAGAATAGGAGATGGTCCAGAAGGTCACATCACAGAAGTGCATAAACAATAATAATGTTTATTCAGGAGAAGAAGTAGTCTGGAAGAGTATTAAGAAGGTAGAGTTTAGGGAGCACGGTTGGGTAAAGGTAAATAGAAGACAAAACCAAGAATAAGAAATCCATAATAAGGAAAAAGTCAGTGAAAGACTGTGAATTGCAGGGAAAGGTGCTATGTTTTTTACCAAATAACACAGATGACCCTGTTCACACTGAAAAGTATAATTAAGTAATGGCTTGTCTTGGGTATCAAACACTATTAGAATAAAACAGAGATATTAAAAGAATTCAGTCTTCATCTGTGAGTTACAAGGTGTCTGGAGTATGTTAAGAACTATTACTAAAGATGGCTAATATAAAGCAAATCTTCAATAACATCACCCCCTTTGCAACAGAGAGGAAAGAAAGTAGAAGAGGACCTCTGCCTCATTTTAAAAGGTTTTATAATGCTGCATCTTTTATTGGTTGTGGTTTAGTTGGTTGGTTTTTGTAGTTTACTTGGTTGGGTTTTTTGGGGGGGTTTTCCTAGTTAAATGCTGTTATTTAGAGACTTCTCCCATTCTATTTGCGAGCTGTGCTAAGTTTTAGCTGTGGTAGCTCTTGTTTTCATTGTCTCCCTGGAAAAGTGAATTCCCAGGGGTTCTAACCTGTAAAAGACACTACGAGCAAAATGCAGAGGTAACACAAATTTGTAAGGATTTGCAGAGGTGTTTCAAACTGGAATTAATTTGCATTTTGGATAAACAGGGGGTTTTCTTTGCATTAAACACAAGTCCTTAATTTAATCAATAAATGTGTGATTGGAAGACTGAAGCTTAAAACATCTAGGCAGAAAGTAGTTAGGAAAAAAGAAGTAAACATGTGATGTGTATTACCATTATTTACCTCATTAAAATTTTAAAGGAAGTTTAATAAAATCCCATAAAATGCATGCTTCCTAAAATTTTTGACACTCTTAAAAATGTGTTGACTTGCAAAGAAAGGCATTCATATCTATGAGTATGTTATACTATGGAGCTTTGAACATAAATCTAGCATTGCTGAAGGGAGGGGAAATCTGGATAATTTCAGCTTCATGTAACAAAACACTTCTACTTGATTGAAATAGGCATCCCTAAGAAATTTGAGAAGAAATTAAAACAAAACAAAACAAAACAAAACACAAATGGAAGGTGAAAACAGATGAAGACTCTATCTTTAAACAATATAAAATAGATAAAAGAGATTTCAAATTAAAAAAATCTGTCACAGGGCATCAGGGTGCAGAGCTAGAACCCCAAACAAGCTCATTTTTTTTTAGCATACCTAAGGAAAATCCCTTTCATCAGCTAGCATGTAGGAATATGCTTTCTCATTTATACTTTTCTTTTGTAGCTGTGTTTCCAATGCCTTAATCCAATCTTTAGGGTTTTTTCCTTTAGAATGTGTATGAATAAAATGAAAACAAAAGGTGTAAGCTGATTCAGGTGACTCACAGATAATCATCACACCATTTTCATAGCAAGAAAGTGATTCCAGATAGAACATCAATACACATAAAGATGATGGAGATTTATCTTGCAATTCCTAGACAAATTTAGAAGTATGAGCTGAAGATACAATAATGGATGTGAGTTTTTCTTTAAATTCCAATTTATAGAATGAATTAGTTAAGAAATTGCAGATGAATTATATCATAGTCCTTCTCTTCATAATTCTCTCAGCTATGCAGTGTCAGCGTGACTCAGAATAACCAGGGTCACCACTGGGCTGACATTTGGGCAAGCACCAAGTAATGGCAGGTGTGTTTGCTTACTTACAGGTGAGCCTAACAAAATGTCACAGGTGCCTCTTGGAAATAAAATGTCAACACTCAACTGTCATTGAGTGCACCCAAAGAAGCTGGCATTTGTGATTGGCCTTATCTATTTCTTCAGGCCAGAAGAGGGAAACTACACTTTTAAGTCTTCCAGAATTGAACCCTCTGTTCAGTTAGCAGAACAAGATTCTTAGAAATCACTTATCTCGCTCGATTTTGATGACTCAGGAAGCAAGGGTTTGACATAATAGTCATAATATTCACTCACCCTTGGTGAAGAATGAATTTATTATAAAAATATATAGTTTGAAATAGAACATGAAATGTTCTAAATTTTACTAGAGCACATGTAAATAAGCAACATTAACTATTACTAAGCCTTTGGCAAAAAATGCGTGTTTAGAAAGCAATATGAAGCTAAACACCCTAAATATTTCAACAGTCATTGAGTTGAAATGGATTTGTGTGAGTGTGCGTGTGTGGAAAATGTTCTTTCAGCATCTAATGATCCACAGAGAACTAAAACAGCTGCTTGCAATAGATTGCTTAGAAAGACACAGGGCATTTTTACAAACACAGTGCTTCCTGACAAGGAGGGTACAGCATGAAACACCCTCTGTGCCCAGCAACAGCCTGACTTGGCAATGCCTTGTCTAACAATGGTTCCATCAGCAGCGAGGAGTGTCAGAATAAAACCAGAAAAGAGCAAGATGAGGACCTACAGCAAAACTACAAAAAGCAAATGAAGGTAAAGAGGCTCTACAGAGAGACCCCAACAAATAAGAGCTGGGAAATCACCAACTGGAGGAAGTTCAACAAGTGTGGGGCCAGGTTCTGCACCTGGGATGGGGCAGCCCTGGCTGTAGGGACAGAGTGGGGAATGAGAGGCTGGAGAGCAGCGCTGGGCAAAGGGCCCTGGGGCTCCTGCTCCATGGAAAGTTGAATGTGAGCCAGCAGTGCCCTGGCAGCCAGGAGGGCCAACCCTGTCCTGGGGGGCAGCAGGGCCAGCAGGGCCAGGCGGGCAAGGGAGGGGATTGTCCCCTCTGCTCTGAGCTGGGGCGGCCTCACCTCCAGGGCTGGGGGCAGTCTGGGGTGCCACGATGTAAAAAGGACACTGAACCATTAGAGAGGGTCCAAAGGAAGGGTCTGAAGGGAAAGCATTACGAGGAGCAGCTTAGGCCTCTCGGTCTGTTCAGCCTGAGAAGACTGAGGAGAGACCTCATTATGGTCTACAGCTTCCTCATGAGGGAAAGTGGGGGAGCAGTGGAGGGGCCCATACTGATCTCTTCTCTGTGGTGACTAGTGACAGGACCCAAAGAAATGGAATGAAGTTGTGTCAGGGGAGGTTTGAGCTGGCTATCAGGAAAGGATTCCTCACCCAAAGGGTGGTCGGGCACTGGAACAATCCCAATGCAGTGGTCACATCACCAAACCTGACAGAGTTCAACAAGCTTTTGAAAAACACTCTCAGGCACATGGTGTGACTGTGCAAGGCCAGGAGTTGGACTCAATTATCCTTGTGGATAAGCATATTCTGGGATTCTATGTAAAGGCTTTTCCCTGAGCTGAAGATGAATCACTCTGATGGGCTAAGACTGGTTCAGTGAATTTCCCTTCTAGGAAAAGTCAACGGGGCTACACTAGCTACAATCCACGGGAGCAAAAAAAGACCCAGCCACCTCCCAGACACAGTGACTGCACTCAAAAGCTTTTGCAGTGAATTTTCAGCTCTACTGTAGCTTTCCTCTGACTGTTAACCACACATTGGCATATGTGTAGCTATGGATGCTGTAATTCTACGATAGCAACATTTTAAATGGTTTTAAATGCGCTGTTATGTCCTTAACAGATACATTATATATATAAAAAACTTTCTGCACTGCAAATTGAAACTGTTTGGAAACAATACCAATCTCTAAAGAAAATACTCATTCTAAAAGCCAACTGATTATTTCTCTTAGCTCCACACATATATACTTCCTGTGTGATCATAAATGCTTCCAGTCTCATTAATGATTTCTGGCAATATCGCAGAGCTGTGGAACAATTCACTACTATCTCTTCCTAGCACTCAAACAGAAAAGAAAATAAAAGGAGAGTTTGGAGTGGCAGAAAGGAGGGAAGTAAACACTTCAAAGTCTAGCAGTGAATCTTGTTCCTATTTCTTGTTTACAAGCTACATTGCTTATCATACCCAAAGACTGTTCTTTGAGAAACTGATATTTGGTGAACGGCCTCCTTAAAAGAAAACTATACAAGCACACTAACTGCAAAAGATCTTGTCATACTCTGTGCTTGGAACCACTGCTCACTGTTCAGGTTAATGAGGCATATTAAACCACCGAGGCATGCATTGCACTAATAACTGGCAGTTGATTATCTCTCATAATCAACTGATCTAATATGAGATACCTTTCTGAACCTTGTTACATGCTTTACATGCTCAGGTTTTGTGCTGAGTAAGGTAGGGGAAAAAAAAAATCCCCAAACAATGCCTCTGTCTCAGATCAGAAGAGCAAGTTCTTATGCAAACACTTAAATTCAACAATGTGCATTACCTTTAACTATTTTGTTTAGAGTCTTACAGCACATTATCGTGTCTTCCAGAATATTAGAGATGTCTGCTTGCCTTTGACAGTGTCCACATCAGCAGCTACAAGGCAGTGGAGGGACTATGCATTAACCCAGGGACATCAAAGAAAAGAACTGTGCCAGCAATTTGGGGCAGGGGAGATAGGGTTCCTCTATTCCCATACTGGGAATCAGAAGAGAATCAGAATACTTTCAGTATTAAAACCAACACACACCTTGCAGAGTTAAAGGCAGATCAAAGACCTGCATTTTAAAAACTCACAATATTGTCTCATGAGCATGGACTCAGTCTTGAGTTTAGCACAGAATATTTTTTACTGAACATTTTACATACTGTATCTAACTGAAAATAGATAAGCAAACTTGTTTCAAAGAAAATACAAATTAAGCTCTAACAATATTGTCTTAAATGTTGCAAACAATCTTCATTTTAGACTCAAGTCTTTTCCTATATTAGAATGTAGTGAAAAGTGATCTTAGAACATTCAGTCAGAACATTGCCATATAGGAAAGCAGTATTATTAAAATAAGTGAAAAAAACCCAGAAATTGAATGGATATTGTATGGTGTTTGCCCATAATTGGTACATTTTGGTTTTAAGGTAGTACTCATTCACTTCAAGCAATTGCTATTGCTTTGTTCTGGTTGGTACTTTAAAATATTTTACTTCTCTTCCTGAGGTAGCAACAACTACTAAATTATACACACATTTAGTTAAATGCCTAGCCACTAACTAAAGTATTTCTAGACAAATTCTGTTCCTCAAGACTCAGTGCACAGCACTAGGAAAGCATGAAGGTCATATGTTCACACTTGCTTAAGTACAGGTTATGACGAGATACTGAACAGCAAACAAAGAGAGGTCTGAAATGCTCCTTTATCCCTTTCTCTACAAAACCCAACAATAACTGGCCTTCTTTTGCACCACAAGATTTATGGCTAAGTTCCTCTACTCTTTAGGCACAGTCCTGCCTGAAGGACAGTAGGAAGCAGCAGAATCTTCCTTTAGTAAATTACACACTTTAAAGCCAGTAAAACTACACAGCTTTTGTAAGTCTTGGATATGAATTTTGATATAAATTTTTGGACCAGTAAATACTAAGCTTTAAGTGGACCATTTGAGGCTGTTGTATGTTGGAGGGTTTTTTTAATGCCAAAATGCAGAACTACACAAAGAAACTGAGTAAGCAATTGACTGGACTGAAATTGGACTGAAAAACTCTTTCCTTATCACACTGTGCCTTTCAGCCACATCCCAACTGCATGTTGAGGCAAAACCTGAATGTGCAATAACCTCTGTCTGCTCTCAGTGTCACCAGAAGGAAATGTACATATGAAGGGAAGATGTAGCCTACCAGTCAGCTGGGGAAAGTGGGGTTAAACACAGCCTAGCAGTCCTAGAGAAGACAAGAAGATTGGCTTCTGCATGTTGGGAAATCTGGATAAGCTGTATTGGCTGAAGTGAGAGCAGTGTAATTCAAGACTTCCTTATCAAATCTGTCAATTTTCCACTATTTAATTGAAGCTTTAAGCCAGAGTATGCCAGTTGGGACTGGACAGGAAACCTGCAAAGAACTCCATCACAAATGACAGAATCTCCTGAGGACCTGCACTTGGCTGCACAGCTGAAACAAAGCATAACACCACAGGCAGAAGATGACTGGAAATACAAGAAATGTGTCATCATGCTGCCTGAATTAGCATGTACACTACTGCATTTCAACTGGGGAAAAAATACTTTAATCAGAAATACCTCTTTAACCCTTTGCAATGATGAAACTTTTTTCCCCCTGATCTGTGGAACAAATTCAAAATGTAGATGTTAAAAAATTGATGATCTTTACACATACTTCTGTGAATGTAATCACATGAGCAGCTTCTCTCTTGTCCATCCCATCTCAAAGAAATGACTAAAGAAATCCAGGTTTCACAATGTTTGATTCAAAATGTGTATATTAACATGCCTAGATCATTGTGACATCATATTTCAGCATCAGCTTCTCCTAACTTCCAGGCGAAGCTTATTTTTAATTTGCTTGGACAAAGTATCCCACAAATTTAGATGCAGAGGGCAGCAACATGTCACAAATCAATTCAAAGAGATTTAATCTTGTAACCCTTGAGAGCAACATGAAGAAGCACTGCCAAAAGAGATTATCTGATTTACCTCGCTGCTGTGACTTACAAAAATTTCACTGTTATCTAGCAAAGACACCAAAATTTCTTTTTATTCAGGAATACTGTTTCCCCTGAAGAACTTTGTGTAATTCATAATGAGTTTATAATGTGGTTTTACCTTCTGTTTTTCAAGCAGAGAAAAGACAGCTACCTCCTTACATTTACTTTATTGTTTTTATATATCTGTGATATTTTTTATGGATGAATATTTACGAGGAAAGTGATAGTTAAAGCTCAGTGAGAAAATCACTATGCACACTGTAAGTTGTATACTGTTTCTCAGAACTCCAAACCTACATGAAGAGTGTTTTTGTGAGAGCAAACAATTTCGGCCAGGTGAATTGACAAGTGAATTGTGACTCAGTATCACAAGCAGAAAGCTCTGCATCATCCTAACAACACCCTTTCCTATGCTCAGATACAAACTGTTTGCTTGGGGCCTGAGGAGAGACCAAAAAACTCACAGCAACACCATGCAGGACATGGAACAGGAATTGCTGCAGCAGCCCAGCTGATAGCAGCCCGTGTTCACGGGCACTCCAGTGGATGCTGAAGGAATCACCACACAACTCCAGAAACAGCATTCGCTTTTGCTGAGGATCTGATCATTACCACACAATTACTTTTATCTATTTTTTTTTTCTGGCTGCAAAAAATATCAGCATATTTTGTATGAAACCTTTGCTTATATTCATAAAGCAGTGGGAAAAGTGACTATAAAAACATCTTCCTGACCACAGTTAAAATACACATAGTATTATCCACAATAACTGAAGTCTAATGACTGTGGTAGATTCTGATATTTTATTTTTAAGTGAATGAACAAGTAGCATCTTCCCTGCTATGCCAGTTTGAGTTACTTGTACTTGATTTTGGTCTCACAACTCCCAGTCAATACTCAGGCTGCACATAATAATCAGAAGCAGCACCAAAGAACCAATTATTTACTGCTATCATTAACAGCAAATACATTTCAACTCAAATCTCTCAAGCTTACCTTTATTGTAGGGTGTTTAAAGGCCATTGACTGCTGATTTTTATTTGCACAGAAATTGGGACAGAGGCAATATCTGATTTAAACTTCTAATATTCAAGGTCTGAAAGGCTCTGAGACTGTGGACAAACTGTACAATATTTTACAAGACTATTATGTACTTTTTATATTATAGAAGTATTTAAGACCACTAGTCTTGAGCTTGGGTGCCCTGTCCTAGTTTTTAGAGGCCTGGGACAGTTGAAAAACAGGTAAAAAATCACCTGGGAGAGGGAAAAAACACACCTGGAACAGGTGAAAAACAGGTAAAAACATCTGGACAGGTGAAAAACACACCTGGGACAGGTGACTTATTTACCATCCTGAAATCATTGTAGTCAAAAATCAAGAGCAGCCTGAATATTTCAATGGGCAGAGTAGAGAAGTTAACAAAAGTCAGGGGAGATTTAACAAATATATGAAAGAAAACGAGCCAGAAAACATTTGACAAATGAGGGAAAGAGATGGGAGCTGACAAGCTGCAACAGTACTCACAGTAACTGGTGGGCTAAGTGAAAAAGGGCATTAGAATAGAAAATACAAAAGTGGCAATTTCTGTTGTACTCTAAGCATGACAGTGGAGAGCAAAATCAGCAGTGCAGAAGGAAAAAAAAACCAGAGGTTTAACAACATCTAAGCAGAGATATCCGTCTGTTTTCAGAGCAAAAGATTAATTTCAAACCACTTTCTTAAACAAATACCCTGTGACAACAACAGAGCATTAGTGGGTTTGCTCCCAATGCTTCTCTCTCTGTAGAAAAAGGCAACAACCTTTGTTGTTGTTACCTATGGCTGGCTGTTCTTAAGGTTTTCTGGATGGGCAGAAGCTTGTCTTCTAACACCTTTAGGGAGCAAAGACTGTATTTACAGTAAAATAAACATAATACAAAGTCATTCACTATGTACTGCTACTTTCTCCTTCAGTTACTAATATTAACTATTTTATTTACACATTTGTGAGATTTTCCAAGCTTAACATAGTCTTTTAGACTTTAGACTACATATTCACATATGCAATGGTCAAAAGTTTGCTGAAAAAACAGGTGCTAATAATAATAGTAATTAGGAAAATTATACCATCTGAGAGGAATTAGTTACTCAGTTTACTGTGGAGGAGGAGGCAACTGTGGAAAGAGCAGTTGAGACAACACATATGCACCACAACACACCTTATCCCTCTTGTCCAAAACCAACAAAGAGAACACAAACAAATAAAATCCCCAAGCAAAACAGCCCAGTATGGAATGCCATCAGAGAAACGTCAAAAAGGAAGTGAAATGAAAATGTAATGTCAGTAATGAGGAGCCCCAAAACATGAGCCATAAGACAAGACAATGGTAACAGCAGATTGGACAAACACTTTCATTCTGACATCTCCTGGATCTTAGCCTCCTAAGACACACCCTTCATTCACTCCTAGCAGGAGTGCCACTGAAGAAAACATTAAATGTTGTAAGGCAAACAACCATACAGTTGACCTAAAAGGCAGGAGGATCAGCACTGTCTTGACTCTATTCAATATGCAGTTATAGGGCCAAATCTCTACCACCACTTTCAGTTCTTACAGGAATAATTAATATAAACATATTATCTGCTAGCTGGAGTTGTGTTCATGCCAGAAATTACTAATTGGTTTATGCTAGTTCTTCTGCACCTGTAACACCAAACCTATTACAAAGGTGTATGTAGGAAGCACTCAAACATCTATCCTCTTTCACTCACCCCAAACCAACCATCCTCTCACCCATAACAAGACATGTCGGCAAGTCCCAGAGATACTATTTGGAAAGACTTTGTCATTTCTTTTTGGAAAACACCATCAGTTTTATCTTTGCTATATTGGCTCAGAGAGTCCTACAGATGGTTTTATGCAGATCTACCTGGCATGTGCCTACGCAACTACTAAAAAGATAGTGTATAACTTTAAAGTTTAGAAATAAAATATAAAAATGCAGGGTTTCTTTCCTCTGTATTCTGGTCCTGGAAATATGCACAGGAAAAGGTGACTGTACGTGAGGCACAAATACAATTGCAGGATGGATAATGCTACTTTATCCTCCCCGACAATAAAATCAAAGCCACTTTAAAAAGTGACAGCCACAGCAATCACATTTAGATTTTTTTCCATCCTAATGCAAGAAAAAGAGTTGAAAAAAAAATAGCTAGGGGAAAAAAGTTAAAAGAAACTTCTACTGTTTCTAAAATTTAGGGCTGTATTTTTAATAGGGCAAGTACGGCCCAAGGATGCAATCCTGTAAGCTCTTTCGCAAGGTTGTGCCTGGGTGCAGTTAAGCCCCGACCCCGGGGCAACAGGCGAGATCCGCACGCTCAACCTTACACGCGGCCAAGCCTCGGAGCCACACAGGTTCCTCATCTGCCCAGCACGCCCGGAGAGCCCAGCGGGTCCGGAGAGCCTGGAGGGGATGGGGGGACCCGCAGCGCTCCCCGCCGCACCCCCGGCCATGCCCTGCCCGCACTCGCC
>VZUA01020590.1:10161-22227 GCA_013401035.1 Horornis vulcanius | reverse complement strand
GGGCCGGGCGTGTTCGCGCTGTCCGGCCCGGCCCTGCCCTGCCCGCCCCTGCGCCGGGGGCCGTGGCACGGCCTGCCTCGCTGCTCGCCGGGCGGGGCCGCCGAGCTCTCCCGCCACACATCGGTGTTCCCCGAAGAGCGGGGGTGCCCGCTGCAGGGACACGCGAAGTGCAGAGGGGACCCCCGCTCCTCCTGCCGCCCGGCTTTCCCCCAGGAGACACCAGCCTCTCGAACACGTGCCCACGCCAATTCCCGCTGTAAAGCCCCTGGCAGAGCCCTCCGCTGCCCGCAGCCTTCCCGACGCTGGGACTCACACCGAAAAACCTCTGTAGCATAGACAGTTTTCACGGCAGAAGCGTGTCGCCCCGGCACTTCGGCAGGTGCTGTTCAGCCCCGGTCACAACACTGAAAGGAATAAGATGAACGTGGTCTTTACAAACAGGTGCTGTGCATCTGCTTCTAGATAGGGCCAGAGACTGTGGATAAGGAGCTAAGGGAAGAAACTACCAGTTTCGGAAAATGTTACTAATTGACAAGGACTTCTGCTCAGCCAAGGTCGCGATAAATTCCCAAAGTTTGAGAAAAAGAATAAAGACTTGATAGAACTATCTTTTGCAACGGGTGGTGTGTGTGAGTTAAGGGGGATGTAGAAGGTGACTCAGGAACCTTCCTGCACCTTCCCAGTACCTCAGCCTACGGAGAAAGACAGAGGGTGATGTGGCTGGGAAAATCAGGATAATAAGGGGGCTGTGTCCTCCAGCAATTTGAGACACCCCACGGGAAACGCCTCATGGCCTCTCCTTTTGTTCTTGAATAAAGTTACAGGACTCCTCTGTGTCCTTTTTGGACATAAACCTCTTGTGATGTGAATTTGTTCTGCACGACACAGTAATGTCAACATTATTTTGCTCATTTAAAACCAATGGAGCATTTTTTGAATATTGCTTATAAGATTGTATCAGAAAACCAAGGTGTGTACAATTAATACACATATTTAGCAGAGCCACAGAATCGGGTAAATAAACCAAGCTTTTCAGTTCACCTTTAAAGAGGAAGGAGGGTAAGCAGCTGCAAAATCTAACCTGATGAAAGTCTAATGGCACACTGGTACCTCTGCACTGGTAAAGGCATTATACTTCAGCCATTGTACCTGGCTTCATACATGTGCCTTTCCATTTAGGCATGCACACCTGTTTGCCTTTTTAGGTCTTCAGCAAGCCATAAGAAAAAAAATCAGTCAGCCACTGTTTAGAATACATCTTCTACAAGGTAGTTTATAAAGAGAATGGATACCTTAATTACCAAGGTTCCTGGAACCACTTACAGCAACACAGTTCTAATAGAGCCACCTAAGTTTTATAAGAAAAAAATGTTCCTCTTTCTTATACCTGATTAGCAGGTATTTAGTGACTTTTGTTTTGACATGTTCTCTACCTGCTCACAAATCTACCTTTCATTCTACACCTGTGAAAAAGAAACATATGGCTTCTGTTCTGTGTTGCTAACATGCAAAGGACAGCTTCAGAAATCAGACTGGACTTTGGTAGCTCTCAAAAGCAATAAGCTTTTTGCTATCTAAACTGTTATCTACTTCCTTAATGTATTACTAGCATATATAATTCATTACCTTATTTACCCAGAGGACGTATTATTTTAGATAATTTGTTTTGTAAAAATATGCTTGTATTATTAATACAGTATCCCTTCCTTCCTTTTCTCTATTTTCTTACTTAACAATTTACCTTGTTTTGTACCAGACCCCCAAAACATTTGTGAGGGCGTGGTGCTATGCAATGCCAAATCCTACAACAGTTCTGTCCAGACACAGGTGTGCTGGAGTCCCAATATCAATGCTGCCTTTATGTGCCACTCTTTATACTAACAACAGTATAACTATGTCCTTTTTGGAAATCTTAGACCTCACAAATTGTATGTTGCTGCTCTGGCAAGGTTAATGTGACCTTGTGTTTGAATTATGATATGGATGGGTTTACATCTCTGTTTACGAATTATTTTGAATTATAAATGTTATTATTCATTAAAAATGCAGGAGACTGCTAGTAGCCTGCATCAGTACACAGATGAACAAATAATCTCAGTGTGGCTCCATAAATTACTGTGAAGCCTTGAATTAGACCTCGCTATTCCTGTCCTGTACTCATTTGGTATAAACTTCCCTCTACCTTCAGTTTCTGTGCCTTTAAAATTTTTTACTGAGAATTCTTCTTTAAGCTACACTTTGGATATGCATTTATAACTGGCTAATAAGATGCAATGCAATCAAGACACAATCCTCTTCCCTACTGCTGCCCCATCACCATTTCCCTCTCCCAGTTAATAAACTAAAAGCTCAGGGCACTTATTTTGATGGAGGGTCAATGTAGATTTTGGCATATTTGCAGTAAAATAGAGATTTAGGACTCAGAGGAACAAATGAGCATTAAATATGCCTCAAGTAATGAATAAAATGTCTCTATTGGTTTGTGTTCTATCTGTAATAAAGCCAAAACAAACATGTAAATGATGTAGTCAAGCAGGAGGGCTGCTGAAGATAAGACTAACAGAAATTTAACATGTTTAATTNAAAAAAAAAAAAAAAAAGACAAGACCATCACATATTCCAGAAACTAATAACGAACTGACACAGTGTGCAGGGAACGTCCATGGAGACTGCCATTGCCTGCATTTGATGTCATTTATTAAGGCAGCAGATACAGCTGCTCAGCCATGCTGAGTTGTGGTGACCATTTACTTGATGCTCACTTCATAAACTAGCTCATTAACTTACAATGAGGTAGTGCATTAAGTGTTCCTCAAAAAAATACCCCAAAAATCTCATGACTGAAACTGTTATGAGCTTCCACTGCACATGGACCTACTTGCAAACAGGGTCCCTTATCTGCTTCATGCTTTCACGGTATCTCCCTCCCAGGGCTCTCTTCATATGTTATTTCACATGCTCAGGAACTGTGTACAACTGGACTAAGTTGTGCTGGGGTTTTTTGAGGGGGCATTAATTGTTTCAGAGCAGTTTTACCTCCCATCAGCAGACTTTCTGTATTTTTGGAAACAGATCATCTTTAAAAAGACTCTACAGAAGAACACGTTGCTGAGTAACCTGTAATACTTAACACTAAGCAAGTGATTCAGTGGACTGGTTCTCCTTACCTGCAGGAGAGAGTTCCTAGGCTTGTCCTTGTGCTTTGTAACTGAATGTCTCTTCTTGCTCAGATGATTGCTCCACATTTTTATACTGTTTTCACACGTCTATGTGTAAGCAAGAGTAGAGATAAGAGACATTAAAATAAATATTTGACAAAATACAGGCTCCTGACTGAGACAAGCAGTGGATTATTTTGCATGTCCTTCATCTGCCAAGGTATATGAACAAAGAATAACTACCAGTAATAATACATAACAGTTGCTGCTATGGAAAATTTTCTGACTAGAGAGAGATCCAACTGCTACTGCTTGTTGTTTGTCCTGCTGTCACCCAAGAAATGAGATTTTAAAAGGTAAACAGGTTACCATCTTTACTTCAACCGAAGTCTCTGTGAACATAAAACTGGAAGGCAGAACAAGTTCCTCTACTGAACACAAGAGGAAGGTAGATTTTTTTCTACAGCATGGTATTTTTGACTGTCCTAATATAATGTATTAATTGCCTGAACATGATGATACAGAAGCATCTTGCAGGATTTGAGTGCTAACATTTGTACAAAATCAAACATGCTTGCTGTTTGCAATTTACAAAAAGCTGTGGAAAAAACTGTCAAAAAAGCATGTTATGATATTTTTAAATGGAAAAAACTGTCAAAAAAGCATGCTATAACATTTTTAAATAATTAACTGGTTACAGATTTTACTTTAAAATACAGATTTAAAGTGAAGAAAACATCATATGAGCAAAAATAAGTGTAAGACTAAAACTTGCATGTTTTAAACTCACATTTCAGAAGTGCTTAATTTAAACCAAGACCTTAAAATGTGTCAAGCTTACCTCAATAATAATTATATCACAGAGAAGTGTTGTGCAATGTACTGTCAACAGTACACATCAATCTGGAGAATGGAAGCATAGAGAACTGAGAAAACAATAATCCTGTACTGTGTGTATGTATTGTTACAGTAAATCACAATAGGCAGTGGAACAAATTCCAAAACATGCAGTAAAAGTTACTTTGGTTCTTAATGTTCCACAAAAAATGTGATTTCTGTTTAAGTATAAATATAATGAAAAAATATTCATATTGGTATGAAGGTATTTAATTCCTTAAAAGATGCCATGGAAAGTGAAACCCTTGAAGCAGCAGCACAGTTTTAATTTTGGTATTAAAAAATCAACTAAAGTCTCATCAGCTAGAAAATTCCCTGTGTTACTTGTGCAGACCCACCCTTTAAGGATGCACCTGCTGGACTTCCTAAAATTCCAGTAGCTCATACTTTCAATGAACTACCCCAGTGCAATCCAAGCATGGGCATAAAGACTGTCAGGAAGGACCTGACCACCCTTACATTTCTTCACATTGATGCAATTCTTCTGCCTTCCCAATATCAAACTACCACCCTTCTGCTGCTGGTGTAGCCAGGACTCCTCTGACAAGAAGATTTCAGCCCAGATACCTCTAAACACCACAGCAGCAGTGTGCTGCCAAGTTGTCAGATGGGAGGGATAGCACAATCTTTTTTTCCCTATTTGCTCAGAGTTGTTTCATATACAAGCTAGGTGTGAGCTGTAGCTTACACCCAGGTCCTGCAACACAGACAAATTTCTTTCCTCCAGTTTCTGCTACCAGTTCTTAGGCACTGGATCTTTGATTGATTGATTGATTGATTGATTGATTTTAATATATATTTCCTGGGGTTTGGCTACCTTGAAACAACTTATATACAAGTCCTGTGATAAAACCATCGTGTCATCTTGTCACCAAGAATACTTTTAAACAGAGATAAATTCTTTCAAGCTTATTTTCACGTGATACTCCAATGCTTTGAAAGTCGGATTGCTCCCTAAGCAGTTGCATTGCCTCTTATCGTGCAACATGCACCACGTCCCTGCAGTTTTTAAGAGTAGGAATAAGATATGCAAACAATTGAACTTCACACATCAATGGTTCCCCCACATGAAACTTGCACCCCTATGAGTATAGGAACCTAGGGAGAGAATGCCAAACAAGTTGGTCCATACTCTGAAATCCTCTGTGGGACACAGACCATCAGACCTGCTGTGTGGCTTTTGATTTTGTGTAAAAGTTACTTCAATTTCCACACATCAAAAATATACCAGAATGCAGTCAAACAAGTCTGCCAGCTCCCTTTCAACACTCCAGATTTTGCATACAATTCTGTGTTCAACCGATGTTTACTGAAACAATCAATTATAATACAATGGAAGTAGTGACTGAAACTAAATGGAACACTCAGGCTGAACCTCCATTCAGCAAAGGCAAGGCAGGATCCATGGCAACACATGCCTTAACATCATCTAGGCCAACTGTTGCAAGATGTGGAATATGTAAAAATTTCCTTAAGAAAGAATATCCTTTGGTGTTTTGATCTTTATCTACTTTCAAGTCTAATCAGCAAGAGAGGAGATTTTAAGTCATGAAACAGAGAGCACCCAACAAGCTCTAGGTGATGTCCAGGTGTTAGGAAAACAAATTATTGGCTGGTAGAAATGCCTTTTTGGAGTTTGGGGCTGGGCATGCTTCAATGCTCTGGGACCCGGGGCAGGTTACCAAAGCTTGTCAAGAAGGATGTGCCACTGCGGACACGGCAGCTGTCACACAGAGCACACACAGGATGCAGAATTGAGGGGCCACAAGGACACCTGGCAGAACTCCCAAGACAAGGCAGGAACAAATGGAGACAACTCCATTGTGCTTGTGCCGAAAGCGGCTCCGGTGGGTAACAGGAATTCCGGCAGGAGCAGATCCCGGCCAGCCCACAGAGCACCGAGCCGAAAACCCCGGCCCGAACGGACAGGGGCTGAGCGTGGGATTGATTAGCGTGAGGAGAGGGAATCATTGACCAGCAGAAGATGGAACACCGATTAGTAAGAGAACTGTGTAACTTGCAGACAATGAACACTAATCCCTTTGTTTGCTAAATTATATAAATAGGAAAAAGTTCAGACAGCTGGGGCGCTTGATCTGTGCATTATCAGGGACCACCCAGGGTTGTACAACTCTGAAATAGATACTCGATGTCTCCCTCGGGTCTGTCATTACTGGCTTGTTGCACACCGGGCGATCAATCCGGTTTTTGCGGGCAACAGCAGCAGCGCTGCCCGGCCCGGCGGGGCAGGAGGCGGGTGAGGGATCAGGAGAGCCCGAGGCCGACAGAGGCCACCGGGAACGGGAAACCTCTTCCCAGCCGGCACTTCCGCCGCGTCCGGTGCCGGCGATCACTTCCAGGTCGGGAGCGGCTTCCGGCGGGATGCGGGGGGCGGCCGGNGCCGGGGCCGGGGCCGGGGCCGGGGCGGATTCGGGCCCCGCCGGCGCGGGGCCGCCGCCCGCGGAAGATGTGGGCGCACGTCTGGGGGTTCCTGTACAGCAAGTACTTTCGGTTCTGGCTGAAGTGGATCCTTCGGCTGCTGACCGGCAAGTGCGAGCTGCAGCGCCTCTTGGGCGGCGCGGAGGCGGGCGCGCGTCGGACGCTGAGCGTAGGTAATGGAGGGGCCGGGGCAGGGGCCGCGAGGTCGCCTCGGAAGCGTCGTGTGGAGCTTTTCCCATTTCGCGTGGAAAAAACCTCCGCGATCATCGATTCCAGCCATTGCCCCGGCACTGCCAAACCCACCACTAACCCGTGTCTCCCAGTGCCACATCCATACATCTTGTAAATCTCTGCGGGAACGGCGGTGATTAAACTACTGCCCTGGGCAGCCTGTTCGGTGTTTGACAACCCTTTAGGTGATGACATTTTCCATCATATCCAACCTAAGCCTCCCCTGGCACAACCTGAGGACGTTTCCTTCTGTCACTGGTTACCTGGGAGAAAGGATCTACCCCCCCCTGTCCACAGGCTTCTGTGCAGTGGTTGTAGGGAGCGATCAAGCGCCCCCGAGCCTCCTGCTTCCCCGTAGCTGGGAATCAATACCTGGTGTCCGTCCCCAGAATTGTATTTTCAGCCTTCCTTTCATCCCAGCTATCCTATGAGCATTCTAAATCAATGCCAAAGCTCGCTTCCTTGTCTGCCTGCTAAGGACATTCCAGTGTCATCAAAAAGCAAATCAGAAATCACACCTTTTCCCCCAAAGTCTTCCCTTCACTTTGTCTATATGATTTTACCTTCCTTTACTAAAAAAAAATTCACACTGAAGAGACATAAAGGCATTTTTTTGGAGGTGAGGAAGGAAGAGTGATTTAACTTACAATTCTGCTTGATGCAGAATTTTGATCTAAAATAGCAATTCAAGAAACTACTGAACATTTTTGTGGTTTTACGATCACTTGCGGAAGTGACTGTACTTCCTTATTCTTAAGTAATAAACATGAAATAATGTCTGAGAACAGGAAAATATCAATTGACACATTTCTCTCCTGACACCTTTTCAAATTTGTCTTTGTTTTGTACACGTAATTGATGCTTTAAAAAAATCCAGATCTACTTTCAGCATTGTACTGAAGAGTTATAAAAAATCCGTGTAAATTAAGACATTCTGTTGCCTGATAACCCGTTCATTTTAAGATTTATTAATTTTTTATTGCATGTATAATAGGGATGTAAAAATTTATAATACTTATATACTGCAAGAACACTTACTGTCAATTAGTTAAATAGGTCAATTTAACTGTGACATCTACTTTTTTTTTCCATATCGCAGAACATTCACTGGAATCATCAAAAAATAAGGTAAGAGATACTAGAGATGAGACTGTAATAAAACCTTTTTTCAGAGACAGAAAAATAACAGATACATTTACTTTTTGAGAAGGGAGAACTGAGGAGGAGTAAAGGACAGAGAGAAAGAAACTTGGAATTTTGTATTTTGTTCTGTATGCTAGGTTTGTTTAAGGTTTCTCAAAAATAATCCCATGTCCCTTCAAATGTTTGTTTCATTGAAATCTCAGCTTTGTTAGCTACCTATCTCCTAATTCTGAAGCACTGTTTTCTTGGCTGCTCTTGTTTCAGTTGGATTAGGAAGAACATTATTTCAATTCAGCAGCTGCAATCAAACAAGAACCTAGACCAAGCAACTCTCCAGCTTTGTATTCATTCTTTATGCAAGTCCTATGTAAACATTGTTGTTTACAGCCCGACAAAGTTACAAATCATGCTTTCATGTAATTATTGCAGATCTTTTACATGCAGTTTGCATTGTAAGCAATTGCCTTAAATGGGCACTTTTCCTTTTATAGTAAATAATACACACAACAGATGTACAGGAGCTGAGCAATAATAATAAAGTAGATTATGTCGTCATTCCTCACCAAGTCGTTTACTGTGTTAACTTCCTAGGTTTTAAGAAATGCTGTACATGTTGAAGAAGCTGAAGTGGAGAAGTGTGTCAGAGATGTGATGAAAGAGAAGAAGATCCAACAGAAGGATACTGGGTGTGTTTGGAAACCTCTCTCTGTTCACACTTGTTTGCATGATCTTCCAGTTGTTTAACCTAACGCAGTATTTAAGCCATTCAACACAAGTATTCAGAATGAAATCTGGAAATAAGATGTGGTTATGTCCTCATCAGTTCTAGAAAATAATTTGCAAAGTTTTAACTCGTATGGATTTGGTGTTACTGGATCTCTGTTTTTGCAAGTCCCTTCTGTTACTGCGTATTTCTAACTCGTATGATCATTGCATAGGTTGATTACAAGAACTATATAATTCCTTAGATATATTTCAGAGAATATAGTGATGCCTGATTAGTGTTTGAATTCATCTACATATGTAATTAGTGAGTGACAGGGAATAATCAAAATTTCAAAGTCTAATGAAATTCTTTGAAACTGTAATTATTTCTGACAAAATTTGACTGTAAGACTTACAAAGAGTTTGGGGGTAGGTGAAGGTACAGTGGTCAGGATGATACAGGGAGTTTTCTTGTGTCATAACAGATTTCAGCTTTTTTTCCCCCCCATAATTTAAGGTAATAAGAGTCTGACTGCAGCACTGGAATCAGCTACTGCTGTTTAAAGTATGTAAGATCCATGTAGCAGTGTGATTCACCAGTAAGCTGTAGTTTGTAAAGATACACATAAAACACTTCCTAATTCTGGTGCTTACCTTGCATTAACATAAGAAAGTTCTTACCTGGTAATTCAAGCTGGAATTTATGGCTGAGTAGGCCTATTTAAAAACTTCTCTATGGTGTTTTGTTATTATTTCAGGTTTAAGACAAATTTGCATATATCCTTGCTACAGATATCAGGTTATAAAAAACTGTATTTGAATGTGGAAAACCTAAGGAAGGTCCCGTATGATTCAGAAAATGAAGAACATGAGGAACAGCTAATTGAGGTGAAATAACTTTTTAAATTCATGTGCTGTTTGTTTTTTTCCCCTCCAAGTCCAACACCATGAAAGAACTTACTGGTAGCATTCTTACCAGCTGGCCCATTTAAAGCACTTTTCTACTTACAAACTGCAAAGCCATTATAGAAATGACACATTAAAATAAAACCTCAAAGAAAAAAAAAAGCAAGAGTTACTTGCAATGGAATTATTTTATGTGAAATCAGACATAACAACAATGTATAAGTAGAAAAATAGATTTGTGATGCCTCGCTGAAGAATCACTAAGAAGATATATAACCTTATGCACGTGTCTAACTTTGCAAACCACTAATAACTAAATTAAAAAAAAAAGACAAAGTTTTTCTTATTACTGCATCCCAGTCAACATCAAGGAAGATAGTTTGATATTGAAAGATAAAAACTATTTTCTTAGTACTTCATAATTAGGGCTATGGAAGCCCTAACACTGGCATGTTAAATGAGTATTGAGAATTTGTATTTCAGTTTATAGCTGTCCAATTACAAAATTATGCACAAATTAATTTTGGAGATGAAACAAGTCTTTTTTTTCTTTGGTATTCATAAAGCATCTTTGTCTGTGAAGGGGAATTCCCCCATTCAATGTTAAATGTAATAACTTCCTTAATTGCTGAAGTGAGCCATCGTAGCAGGCTCCAGATTGCCACTAACAGAACAGAGCAGCAGGCAGCTTGCACCCTGTTCCTTGGTGAATGGTTTCTAGTGTGCAGCAGCAAGTGTTCTCAATGATGTGACTAGGAAAGCTTGAGCAGCATAACATGGAAATATATTTGTGCAGCTCTGGAATTTGCTGATGCCTCACGAGAATCTGAGGGCCAGGATCAGCAAACAGTGGTGTGACATCGGCTTCCAGGGAGATGATCCTAAAACAGACTTCAGAGGAATGGGGCTGCTGGGCTTAGTCAATCTGGTGTAAGTGAAAAGAAGTATTTCATTCCTTTTGTAACTAGTTTTCAATAGCTGTGTTTTCTTCTCTTTTTATTTAGTTAGTTCTGTTTCTAATGAAAACTGATTAGAAGCAAATAGAAAACAGTATGTTCAACATTTTTCTAGTGCCTGCACATTGTAAATGTGATGTGGTTGGGTCAGGATAAGAAGTGAGGGAAGGGACAGAAATTTGCCCAAGACACCTTATTTTTTTTGTTGCCTTGTGATAGAGTTGATAGGTTGTACCTAACTTGACAAAAGCTTTTAAAATTCCTGGATGTAAAAATTCCTACTATGATGAAAAATAGACAAGTTTCCCTATCTTTGCTAAGCAAACTTTGGAACTAGGTTGAACTTCATATCTGATGTTCAAATCACTATGATTTTTTGTTACAGTATTAGTTCATGGTGAATATAATTTAATTTGCTATCTTTTCCTTGCTTTTAATTTTGTGCCATTTTCCAGTTACAGGCTAGTTTTCACCTTTTGTTTAAAGCTACAGATTTTAATGTTGACATTACCACAGAATTTTTTTCAAAGAATTTAAAATAATATTTTATGCTGCCAGGTATTTTAGTAAGCATTACACCAATGAAGCTCGTCAGATCCTTTCTCGTTCAAATCACCCAAAGCTGGGGTAAGTCACTCTAGAATTTTTTCTGGCTGCTTCTACATAAGAACTTAAGTGAAGACTGCTAAACGTGGCCAGAAAGTAAAGAGGAAAATATCTGTGGGTTTTTTCCATTAAAGGATGAAAAAAAGGGTCAAAATAGAAAGGTGTGAGAAACCCAACACAGAAAGCAATTTCTAGCTGGGAACTAAATGCAGCTTTTTTTTTGTTTGTTTGTTTGTTTTCCAGAATGGATTTGTTGGGGCAAAAATGTTGCAAAATATCATCTTTTATTTAACATAGTAAACATCTTTAATATTTTAGTTAGTTTTATTTGTAACTGACTTAGATTAGATTTAGAAATTCATACTTATTTTTCACCTTACTGATTCTGTCTTGGAATATTATAGATTACCTCTTAAAGTCCTTTATTTTCTCTAGGTTTCTGCTCTGTAATAAGTATTTACAAACTGGTGTTTTGTTGTTGTTCAACTTTAAAGCTTTTTTTGAAAACTTTGCATATTTAACCATTTAGCTAATTTTACAGGGGAATATACTCTCAAACCAGTCAGATATAATAATCTGATTCATCTAGTCCCTAGTTAACTTGATGTCCTACCAAAAACCAGGAGCCCTTCATGACTTTGTAAATAATATTACCCTTTGCAACTCTGTCATGAACAGGATATGTGAGAGGTTTTGCTCAATTACATAATATATAATTGGCACAAATTAATTAATTTTTACCTTTCCTTCCTCCACAAACACTTTAACTGTTGTTTAAGAATTTCTATTATAATGTTTTTTATACCATACAACAGAAAACCAGATTCTTTGAGCTTGACCAACAGATTGAAATAGCCATTCCATTTACACTGCAACAATTTTTTTCACATCCAATTTTTAGTATTCCAGCAGATCTAAGGATTTCAAAAGAATAAGTTGAAGTCAATGTTGATTAGCTTTGCCATCTCAATGTTACAATAACTTTTACAGGGCTGGATGTACATGTATCAGGGAATGGTCTGTAG
>VZUA01020588.1:0-13656 GCA_013401035.1 Horornis vulcanius | reverse complement strand
GAAAATTGTACTGTACAGAGATAACCACCTGACAGCACTGACTGGGCAATGCCTGGGGGATTTTTTTCCCCACTGCCTTTTGCCACAGCAGCTCTCCAAGCAAGATTTGTAGAATCCAAACAAGTCTATGGTGAGCAGAAGCAATGTGCAGAAGGACATGCTGTGCTGTAAGTATTTTTACAGCTGACTTCAGTCTTCCCTAAGGATTCTGCCCTATGGATCTTCACATCCAAGATATGCTCTGGCAGTAGATAAGCTAAATCAAACAATAGCCTTGTGGGCAGGATGCAGGCAGGAGTGGGGCCTGGATCACCTCTGACTTTTCTCTTTCAGCACAGAAGTGCCTAAATATTGAAACTGGGGCATCTGCACAGGAGATGTGGTGGTACAGATGCTGCATAGGGAAGCCTTGGGCAATTGTAACAATTTCTTCTTTTATATATCCTCAGTCATGGATTTGCTGTAGATGACACTAAAATAGATGTGAATGTTTGGCTTGGTCGTGCTCTGTTGCCAAGAGATGCTAAAACTGGCTTCAGGCTTGCTAGGTCCCTTCAGCTGAGAGGTCTCTGCCCACTGTGCAAGGTTCAGGTACATGTGGGCCTGATTTCTGAGTCTGGGAAAGATTTTAGTGGTGGCTTCTTTCCCAAGGGAAGGTTTCTCGGGGGAGATTTCTCTCAGAGCAATTTTGGTAAACAACTGTCCTTTTCTCAAAACAACTTTGTACAGCTGTGTGTTTGTGTTTCTCCACCAAGAAACTGAGAAGCCAAGTTTACTGGAGAACTCTTATGGTGTTTGTACTATCTACAAATGCTCCTGGTCAGCATTTTATTTTGCTTTGTGACTTGGTTACCTAAGCTGGAAATGCTGTTGTTTTAGAGTTGCTTATAGGACTTCTTATTACTTAGTTCAGTGGCTACAGAATTTTAAAGTTGTGATTTATCACTTTTTTTTCACATTTATTCACAACTTCTGCATTTATCACCCTGAAGTTTTTTGGTCATGTGTTGCTCTGTATGTGTGTCCCCTCCATGTATGTGTCTCCCCTTCTGTACCTCTGACCTACAGATCAGACATTCTAGACTCTTGTAAACCAGATTTCAAGGGGTAAAACCTGGCAAAAGCTGAAAGACACCAAGACAGATGCAGCCACACACAAAAAGAGCACCAATATTTTGCAGTAGAGTTCCAGAGGAAGATGGTGCCCATCCAAAAAAAATTTGCACTGTTTTTTCTCAGCAAACATTAAAAGTGAGAAAAAACTCTCCACTTTTATTGATGAAAACACCTGCTGGTTCCTCAATGACTGGTAACAACAAATAAAGAAATTGTAGAATGGCACTTATTTAACAGAAAGATAGACTAATGTGGAATTGGAGTTCACCTGAGTCAGTTATGCAGAACTCCCCCTGACCCAGTTCAGAGGCTGAAGTGCCAGAGGAGCACAAGGTGCTGTGCATGGCAGGCAAGATGCTGTGCTCAGGTAATCTCACTGCCCTGAGCATTTTTCACAAGCACACATCCACGGCTCATTTCAGAATTTACTGCCTGGATAGGTTTTTCTTTGAAATGTTTAAAAAAAATTTTGAATTTTTTTTACATATTCTAACATTTTAACATAACAACACATCAAAACTGTGCTTTTATAAAACATTTCTAATGCTTTTTTCCCCAAGATTTCCAATGACTGCAGCAGGCTTTGGCATGGACATTAACTGTACAAAGCCTAGGACTATAAATATAGATTCCCAAGAACTTGACTGGAGGGAGTGACAGATGCATAGCTTGACTCCATGATCTGCCAGGGCAACATTTTCCAGAAGCAAAAAATGAGAATCATCTGTGTTAAATTTATCCACACTTGGATTTCTTTGGTACGTGCAGGAGGAAATCACTAGGGAGCAGATGACTTTTTAATCTGCCAGTAATGTAAAGTTTGTGCACTGTCTTCGAGGCGATGCTGTTTATTACATTCCTTGGGTAAATTTTACCTCTGATGCAAAATATATAAAACATCTTCACAAGGTAAAAGGGAGGATCAAAAGCATATGGTGAATAATTCCCTCTTCTTCAGCTCCTGCCTGAAGTGTTGCTATGTGCTCTTATGACATGGTTTAAATCCTTGGATCAGCCCAGTCATGCTGTTGATGTGCTTCCCAAGAACCTCATCTGGATCCCACCAAAAACCTCCTCTCTGCCTCAATCCCTTTGGAACCAGGCTGAAGTGCACTGATCTCCCACTGACTCCCCACTGTCTACTACAGACCTTCTTCCTCTTTGGGCTGGAGAGGAATCTTTTGTTTGGTCTGGCTAACAACTTGAGATCGGGGTTACATTTTTTCCTCCATTTCTGGTGACCTTTGGGGCTGGAAGAATGTTTTGGATGTGAGCTCTTGCGTAGCAGAGTGCTGTGTTTGCCCCTGCCATGGCGGGGACGGAAACGTGTGTTTAGAGGGAAGTTCTGATTAAGATCATCAAAGCGTTTCTTTTCTTCAATTCAAACAGACCCACACAATGCAAGCTCTGTAAGCCAAAAGCATGATTCAATCTAATCATTATGAGAGGTGATGGGGATGGAAAGGCATCACTCAGTTTTCAAGGAGGGAGACGCTCTGTACTGCCTTTCTGTCAGTGCCCACCCAAGCCCTTCCTTGGAGATGGGATACAGGGGTAGGTGGGGCCTTGGCTTGACCCAGAACTGATGCACTGATGCTTTTGTCAGTGGTTTTCAGCAAAGAGAACCAGAGGCAGTCTGAGCTGACTGGCTGAAGCACAGGGCTGAGTAATTCAGGCATTCACAGCATAGGTTAGCAGGAAGGCCTTGGGCGAGTCTTGCCATTGCACCTCCTCTCATTTTTCCCATCTGTCAGAGGGAATAACGCTGACTCTGCCTGCCTTGCAAAGGTACCCTTGCGGGGCCTGAGTCATTTGGGAGGGGGACAGGCTCTGCACGGTGCCCCTGGTCCCAGCACAGCTGACTGGTGGTTCCTGAGAGGAGACCACAGCCAGCTGATGGTAAAGAGCTTTGAAGGTGCAAAGAGCCAGTGGTGACATTAAGTCACAGGGGCCGACACACCTTCACAAAAACTGCATTTTTAGTGTGTCTCCTGATGAGCAAGAGAAAATGGATGCCTCTCTGGAGGGTCCAAGAACAATTCCCTCCTCCCCCATCCCCAAACCAGCTCTTTTTTCCGCACTTGTGGGAAGCAGAGGCTGGAGGCTGGAGGCGGCCGGCTGGCTGGGAGTTGTTCCAGCAGCAGGGAGCACTCATCTGGCAGCATGCTGACAGTCTGGAGCTGGAGGACTGTCCCCCAGGGAACCCTGCCAGATGGCTGGGATTAGAGTATCCCTCTGGTGGTTTTAGCCCCTGCTGGAGCAGTGGAGGGAGCTGGGACTGGAGCTGAGCAGGACAAAGATGTTTTCCACTGGTTTAGCTGGGAGGGCTTCAGGACAGAAGGGAACATCACCAATTGTATTCTTGTGACTATTAGACAGGCTGAGATAAGGGAATAGCTGCATAGGCAGAGAGAGGAGTGCTGATGCCGGGTACTTTGTGAATACCAGCTTTCAACCCCTGTGTGTGTAAATGTTAGTCTTGGATTTGTGGTGACTGACCCTGGAATGTGTCACCACAAAGCCATTTCTGAAGGGACTGGAGATTCATTTACCAAATGCAAGGGTGTTCTAATGAAAAGGCATGTACCGAAATAGCCCCTCCACCAGCCTCCACTGAGCTGCTATTCATGGTTTGACATGGAAGGAGAAGCTGCTGTGCTGCTCCCCACCTCTTCAGTGCTGAGAGCTGGCCTTAGTTTGCTGGACCTTTGTGAGAGGAGGGCAATGGTGCTGTCTGCACAACCAGACAGGCCCTGCCTTTCCTCTGCTTTGGCCTTGTTGGCTCTGGGCTCCAGCATGGGTTCATTGCTCCCATGTTCAAAAGCCACGTCTCACAAAAGATGTCTTCTCGCACAATGCAGCCTGCAGACATTCTCTCTCTAGAGGAAGGAAGAGGTTGGTTTTGGGACTGGGGCCCTGGGCTGGCGTTCAGAAATTGTTCTGCTGCAGCACCGCTCCATAGTGTCAAGCATGCTGTTTACTTGCTGAGCTTCCTCTGCCCATCTGCTTTGGCACAGGGGGTGGAGAATGAGAAATCTGCTGTTGAAACCCTGGGCCTCCCGCACTGGGTCACAGTTTCCAGATATACATGTGATGTGATGATGAGTATGGACCTGCTAGTGGAGGGAGGAAGGGCCAATAGCAGGGTTAAAGCCTTACCCCTCCTGATGCTGCATGTGTGTTTCTGAATCCCACGGCACCATCACGGCCATCTGGTTTGTGACAGCTCAGTCACAGCTATGACCACTGTGTTGGGGACTATAAAGTTTCTGGATAGATGGAGACAACGAGATGGGCTTAAGGAAAATGTCACAGCTCTTGGAAAAATACCCTGACCTTTTATAGCCAACGCTGACGCGGTGAGTGAAGAAATTGCTTCACTGGACAAATATGAGTTTAAGGGAGGGGTTTAGGAAGGCTGTGCAAAGGAACCTTATACACAGGATGAAAACAGGGCTTCCAGATGCAGAAGGCACAAAGAATGAAGTGGGACAATGAAGGGATGTAGTGGCTGGGTGAGGAGAGCTTGAGGAGCATGCTGGGAGGGTGGATGGATTGAAGAGAACGACTTACTCCCTGCAGGTCATGTTCAGACCCTGGTGTAGTGCCTCATACAGTCAGGGTATCAGTGTGCCAAGGGCTTGTAGTTACTCAGAGAAAATAATTCTGCAGAAATGTAGGATCATTATTCACTCAGCATGTCGACTTGTTTAAATTTTTGTGAGGAGAGCAAGTATATTACAGTATTGGTATCCTATGTGGAGAGTCGTTCATGTTTAATTATAGTTCATGAGAAATACAGACTCTTACAATGTGTCGTCTGTTCAAATAGATATATACATCTTAGGGAAAAATATAATAGTGCCATTATACTGTTCTTACAAAGTGCTAGAACAAAGCATACATGCACGTCTCCTCATATCCAGCAATAAAATAAATGTAGATGACTAAACATAGGAATATATCCTACAAATATGCATAGCAGCTCACTGTGAGTCAGTGGGACTGATCTGTGCAAATCCCTCAGGTACCTTTACGTAAATAGATGCCCCCACACCCCAAGGGTGACATTCTTGGAAAAGGGAATGTCTTGTATTTCCTGACTTGCTTCCTTGTTCTTTAGAAATCACTAATCTTGCACTGGGCTATAGACAATTTAGGGATAAACTGTGAGCCAAAAACCCAGTGTGACTCAGGGGGGCTCTTCCTGCCCACTGTGGATGTTATTCACATCACCTCACTCCTGACTGCTGAGAACTGCAGAAAATGAAGTGTTGCCATCATCCTTTGTCCTGCAGGCAGCAATTTTCTGCCTGCCTGTGGGAAATAATCCTCTTTTAATTTAATTATTCATTTTTCAATTATTTAATGCAGTACTCTGGGATAGCAGCAAGGCTTCTGGTTAGTTTTCAAATTGCTGCAACCTCAGACAGTAGAGCACTGGGATCCAGCTCTCTGGGAGAAGGGATTTGTTGTCTTTGAGCCACTGCTTTCATTAGGAGGGATATGCTGTCTCCTTTCCCTGGCATATCTCTCAGGAAGTTTCCATGTGTTCTGCCAACCTCCTTACGTCCACGGAGGCTTGATCATGCCTGGCCAAAGTCAATGGCTCTGGACAAGGACAGCTGTATGGGGCACCATCAGGAGTCCCTCGGTGTTTCTTCTTGGAGACCCTCGTGTGCATTCTCCCTGATGCCAGTGATTGTGCTGTGCTTTAATATTTTCTAGTGTAGGAAAAGCAAATGCTGGCCCTTTGTGGTGGCACTTTACACTGCTCTGTACAGGCCCAAGGATGATTTCCATATTGCTTGGGCCTCCACCAAGGCTGATTTTCCGCTCTGAGCTGTATCCATGTTAGTTCCTGAATGGCATCCGCTCTGATGCGGGGGGCAGAGGTCAGCTCTAAATGATTACTGCATCAAATATAGAAGATGTTCATACAGTATTGAGCAGGAAGAAGTTCAAAAGAAAAGAGGTCAGTTCTGCTGCCACTTGTGCAGTTTTTGATAGATGTAACTCCATTCATTTGTGCGTAGCTAATTTTGTTTTATGCCAGCACAAGTGAGAGCAGACTCAGGCCTTCCTCCTGCAGCAGCTGTGAAAACATTTCTACTTTTAAAGCTGAAAGCATTTCTTACTTCTATTTATCACATGTCACTTGGTTGACAGTGATGGTGTAAATGGCACAGAAAAATTAAATAAACAATTTATGGGCACTGCTTATGACCCTATTGCTTGCCCATCATGACTGCTGCCAGGCATTGCTGGGCAGCAGAACTTAGGAAGCCTCAGTGCCTGGGCAAAGACAACGCTGGTGGTGTTCACCTCTTCCACCCTAAAACTGCTGAAAGGGTGTCTTTGTTCTTTATGGATGTCTGGTTTTGCACTGCTTCTGGATGCCTAACATCTCTAAGCTCTCTAGACCTTTGTAAAATTCTATTTCCACAGTAAACGTGACTTAAACAAGGGGGCAGGTATTCAGTGAGACAGTCTGCAGGATATGTTCTCATGACTGACCCTGCATCCTTGGAGTGTCCATGGACCCCCTTCCCAGGTAAATTTAAAGGCTTTTTGGAACACAAGATGAAACTTATTCTCCTTTATGTCCATTGGTAAAGTGTCTCACAGAGATTTTTTTCTTCCCTCTCACAGGAAGAAATTTCCCTCCAGCTAGGAAATTTATTCCCTGTAAAATTGAACAGGAGAATAAGATTTCCAGAGAGAGCCTGTGGCTGTAATAAAGTATTATTGTCAATTTCTTTGGCTGTGCACACAGGTCTTGGCACCCAGGTAGAAAATTTTGTGTCCAAAACTCCACAACTGGGTGTACACAAATGCCAGGGTGCAAAGCCCTCACTGAAACAATGATCAGAGGTTTCAGGAATGCTCATCCACAGCTGAAGATTTCCTTAGAGGTCCTATGAGGCTCCACCACACAGGTTAACAAAGCAGGTCAGTGTCACATTGTTAACCCCAGACCCTGGTGCTTTCCCCAAATTTCCTGAGCTAAACAGCTCACCTCCCCATCTGCAGGCAGAGAGAGGGACCCTTCTTGGATCCTTTCACAGAGAGGATGTTATGCTGATTGCATTAAAGATTGCAGGTCACTCCAAGTGCTAAGGGAGCCATACGACTACCATGGGCNCCATGGGTAAAGTGTCTCACAGAGATTTTTTCTTCCCTCTCACAGGAAGAAATTTCCCTCCAGCTAGGAAATTTATTCCCTGTAAAATTGAACAGGAGAATAAGATTTCCAGAGAGAGCCTGTGGCTGTAATAAAGTATTATTGTCAATTTCTTTGGCTGTGCACACAGGTCTTGGCACCCAGGTAGAAAATTTTGTGTCCAAAACTCCACAACTGGGTGTACACAAATGCCAGGGTGCAAAGCCCTCACTGAAACAATGATCAGAGGTTTCAGGAATGCTCATCCACAGCTGAAGATTTCCTTAGAGGTCCTATGAGGCTCCACCACACAGGTTAACAAAGCAGGTCAGTGTCACATTGTTAACCCCAGACCCTGGTGCTTTCCCCAAATTTCCTGAGCTAAACAGCTCACCTCCCCATCTGCAGGCAGAGAGAGGGACCCTTCTTGGATCCTTTCACAGAGAGGATGTTATGCTGATTGCATTAAAGATTGCAGGTCACTCCAAGTGCTAAGGGAGCCATACGACTACCATGGGCTGGGATAAATATAAAATACTATAATTTAAAGGTCCCTTGTCTTTCAGCTGCTAATGGCTTAATTAAACAATAACATTTAACAGATGTGCTTTTTCTCCTCCAGTAATTCACTCCATCTGTGTCAACATAACTAGGCCCAAATTAGTGCATCAAAATGTAGATGTTAATGTCTTATTTCAGTTTTTATGTATCAATGTACATTTACATATATATTGTTTCATCTTGTGATGAGATGATTGCCTCCTTAGAAGGAGATATTGCACACTATGGAGCTTAAAGATCTTCTCTTAGTTCATAGATTAAGAACAAAAAAAAAAAATAAAAAAATGCAAAAATCCTAAGACAAATGCTACACAGATACTTTGAAATTAAGAGAAAATTAGGCACATATTATATTAGGGGTGTTACATATTGAACTGCAGGATAACGGTGGCTCTGTGCTCTATAGGATAGTGAATATTTTGTGACCCTTTTTTTCTGAAGCAGTTTCTCTCCTAACTTCACATGATGGGAAAAAGAAGCTTGCCTTATTGCCTGTGGAAGCAGGTAACCATCTGAACTCCTGGAGGATGTGTTGGGGGAGTGGATAACCTAGACATACCTGTGGAGAGCTTTGTTGTTTTATGAAACAGCTTTAATAGCATTAGAGATGAACGTAGTTCACTTGATTGTCATTACTATTTCTTTAAAACACCCTTCCCCGTGCCAGGTGCTTTCTCCTAAGTGCTTGGGTGTCGTTGCAAACCTTGCAAACCCCTTGTGCCGTGAATGGATGCTATGTGTGGAAGCAGGTACGCTGCTGGGGCAGCACGGATGAAGGCAAGGAGCACGGTAATCCCTGCTGGCTCCGTGCTGCCCTGCTCCCCAGCACGCACCCCTTCCCGCCCGCCGTGCTCTCGGCTCTCAGGACGGGACGCTGCAGGGCAGAGCCTGTGACCTCCTGCATGGGCGTGTGGCAGGTCCCACCACCCAGCCACGCTGTCCCCTGGGAAGTCTGCAGGCTGTCCCAGAGCCAGCTGGGTGTACTGCAGGGCTGAGGAGCAAGCACAGCCTGTTCNATCTCCCCAGGTCTGCTTGGCCCAGTTCATACTGGCAATAATACAGAAAGCATCTAAAACTGTGTCTACCATAAGACTATAAGCCCCTGGCTTCAGAGCACCAGACTTTGGTGGTTCTGCCCTTGCCATTCTGAATCCAAGGGGACATTGCAGACCCAGAGACACAGGTAGTCTCCAATATATATAACCTATACAACAAGATTAGAGTTTTATCTACCTGTTTTTTCCTCCTGTTATACTGCCCAATTTGCCATCTTCCTAAAAATTCACTGAACTCCTAACCAAAATCATTTCCATATATATATATATAAACACACACAATATAATGTCCTCAGTGTTAACACCTGCCCAGGTAAATTTTGCTGATAATCAACCATGAAATATTCACAGCATTTTCTCAAAAAAAGAGAGCTGAATTGTGCCAAGATGGCAGCAGGACTCTCCTCTGAGCCATCTCCAAATTTTTTATTTTTTTTTTTCAAATTAAGGAGGGTAGCTAATAAGGGAGTTTAGGTAAGAAAAGTCTGGGGAAAATGTGATTGTTTTGTATTTTTTCTGATCAGTGGGCAATTTCTCACTCATCACCAGGAAGAAAGCAGAATGTCTAACTGGGGGTCCTCAGCATCACAGAAGTTAGTTATTGCAGTCTTTGCCACATTTTGACATGGGAAAAATCCCCAGTGACTGTATCCAAGTTTTGTCTGCTCAGGACTGACATGTTGGTCACTTCAGTTATTCAGAATTTATTTCATCTTGTTAAAAATAGGTACTTAATGAACCTGTCCATCAGCTATTAAAAGAATAGATATTTCCGAAAATCAGTGGGGCTCTGCCAGTGTTCTCTGGAAAACTTGTGTGCCATTTGGCTTACGTAAATTTGCATTCAGCCTTGCCAGGATTTCTCTCCTGAATAAGCAGCTGATGCATTTGCCATTAGGGCTGTTACACAGCCACGAACAAGAGGAGAAGGGCTTTGGATTATCACAAATAGGATGGAGAGTCCTTTACGGAACAAGGATGCAGTTGCAATCTGAAATGGGACATGGAGAGATGGGTGTCTGATGCATGACAGTGCCATGAGTTGATGCATTGGGCTGTAGAGGCCTCAGCACAGGGCCCAGGAGCTGAGGGGTTGTCCCCATGGGGCTCTGCATGGGGTCCTAAGCCCAAGCAACCAGGTCAGCAGGACCAGAGCACCAGGACACACCGTGTGATGAAGTGAGTCACTGTGTGAGATCTGCCAGGCTTGTCCCACGCCCACATTACAGCCAGGGCTCAAACATCCAACTGCTGGCACCTGCCTAGACCACAGTCCAGCCTTAATCTCAAAAACAAAGTCTCCCTCTGCTCACTAAGGATAGTCAGCTCTGATCCTGCTAACAGCCGGGGCTCTGACAGATGGGCTCTGGTGGCACCAGCGGTGGGGCCGAGGGTGTCACAACCCTCTTGTTTCCCCATGCCAGGGTACTCCCAAGTTTGACCAGGCAATGTTCAAGGGCAGGTCCTTAACCCACTGCCAGTAATGCTGGCAAAGCATGCAGCTCATGACATCACTCCAGACTCAGGCAGCTTTTTGCCCACAAGTGGGCATTTTCAGGACAGCGGCATGGAGAATGAAGTGGAGGACAAGGACAAGGACAGCCACCCCTTTTGCTGGTGCCTCCTTTAAATACTTGCTCCAGCTCTCCCTACCTTTGTTATTTCTGTACTGGTTTGTGTGTAGAGATCTCCAACAGGTATCAACTGGCTATGCAGTACTCTTGAAGGATTAGATTTCAGTCAAGAAAATGGCATTGGCACAGCAGCATCACAAAGTCAGCCCTTTGGAAATTAGGAGCTGTTAAAAAGGACACAGGTAGTGCAATTTTAATTGAACAGTCCCTACAATACACAGACTTTAATTACTAATGTAATTGAGTGCATGTTAATCAAAATCTATTTTTTTCTATGGGATTCCTGCCATCATGGGTGCATAGGATAGAAATCCTATTTGATAGCCACTACTGAATATAGTATTTTCCATTTTCCCATCTTGTCTCTCCCTTACCTTTCAGTTCAATTTCATTCTTCTCTTCCCAAGCAATCCCAGTTCTCATTCAATTCCTCATTAATCTTTCCTCCATCCCTGTGTGCCTGCCACTTGCAACCTCCATAGTCATAGTCACTTGTGGTGTTGGTGGCTGTGACAAACTTTCCTGGGTCCCTTGGGGATCAGGCGTGCCCATATCAATCTGCTCCAGATGGTCTGATCTCCCTGGCTACACTTGGTCACTTGGTGACTCTTTTTCCATGCACTGACCTGCCTCATCCCAGCTCCCAGTGTGGCCTGCACAGGTCAGAGCAGGGCCATGCACTGCCAGGGGAAAAACAGGCTGGAGCCTGTAGGGATGAAGGACCTCAAAGCTCATGCTCTGCTTCAAAATTGCCTTCCCCTAAAGCAAGCCTGTGTAAATTAGGAGTAAAAAAAGCACTTGTTTGCTGTCTGTGGGAGCGTCCTTCACTCAGGCAAGACTCATCAAACCACCTTCTGTCACTGCTCGCCCCTCTGGTTCAGTGAGGCAGATATTCCACGGACTCGGCTCAAAGCCACTCTTACCAGTCCAGCCAGAAAACAGTGTCAAGACAACAATTTCTCAGAGGCTTATTTAAATTACAAGCAAATGACTAATCCATTATGAAGCCAAACATTCTCTTCCTCGTTGTGGCTGCACAGTCAGATCTCAGACTGAGACCTTCCCTCCACGTGGCAATGTGCGTGACAACACCTCGTAACTGGGATTATTTTACTCACATGCATGCCAGAGATTAATGCATGCATCTTATGAACAGCTTTTGTCTGAAAGCACCCTCAGTGGCAAGTCCTCCTTCTCCAAGCAGGAATGGGTTTGGGAGGCTGTCCCCTGGCTCTGCCTTTTGCAGCATGTGGTGACTCAGGACCACCCTGATCCACCATCTGCTCCATGTCCTTGTCCCTTCATGTGGTGGCTCTGAGCATCCTTTTAGCCTGTGTTTGTGAGCAGGGTGAGAACAGGGAGTTCTGGAAAAACTGTGCCCCTGCTTTACACCCTCAGTATTCATACTGGGTCCTGGGGATATCCAGGTGGACACCCCAGAGCCAGGCAGTGGCACAGAGTAGGAAAGTATCATGAGACTCGGGGAGGGTGAAATTATCGGGGAATTCCTCTGAATTGCTTAAGTTCTTACATGCCTCTGAACTGTATTCTTAACATATGGTCTTGTTTTCCAAAGTCTTATACCTAGCCCAAATCTGAGAAGATTTTCACAGGAACAGCAGAAGGCACACCCCAAAGGTCTCTTGCACCTGCCAAATTTCACAACTCTGCTCCAAACCATGGAAAAATAGAGCTTGTAAAGGTCACTGTTATTTTTAGCCTACTTCGTAAGGAAATACAGCTCTGCAATCACTTGCTCCCTTTGCATTCCCTGCTATTACACTGGAATTGGCTGCCCTCAGACAATTTTGACAGAAGAAAAAAAGGCGCGAAGATATTAAATTCCTACAAGTTTCATGAAAATAGGAGCTGAGGAAAGCAGAGATCCCAATAAAAGCAGCAAACAGAGGGAAGCAGCGGGCACTCAGCCTTTACTGGAAAACAGATTAAATATCCTTCCTCTGCTTTGGCAATTGGTTCTCTTGAGGATATATTTTGCTTGCAGCATATGTTAGCACCTTGTAGCCTCTGGGTCCAGAGCTGATGGGCTCATGGGGAAGGGTCCAAAGCTCTTTGTTTCCCCTGTGAGAGACAGCAGCTGTAAGAGTCCCTGCAGCAATGCCTTGAGTGCAGATTTGCAGGTGGTATTAGGGTCACGTCTCATCTGGTGTCGGTGTTACCCCAGTGCAGTCATATATTTGGGTGCTTGTTGTAAATTAAGCATCTTCTGTGATCTCTATAACCTGAGGATTCTGCTAGAATATGAGCCAATATTTTAAAAGGCATGCCTGAATAACATAATTTATTTGCATCCCTCAGTGTAAATATGGGCTAATTAGTTTCTCACTTTAACTTTAATGACCTCTTATGTTTTACGTGGCACATAACATCCTGAGAGGACATAAAAGATGGCACAAAATGTGAGGCTATTAAGGCAAAGATTTATTTGTCATGTTTGAAAGAAGGATGTTTTGAGGCTGTAAGCAAGTCCTCCAGAGATCCCAGGTCAGCAGCAGTCCAGAGGCCCCCAGGGATGAGCCAAGCAAGGGACAGTGTCCCTTGTCCCCGAGGGGCATGCTGAATGCAGGCAGCTGCTGGGAGGCCACGAGTCGAGGTGGAATAGAATTGCAGTCCTACCTGTGTAGGAAGTGCAGTGCCTTAAAAAAACAGGATTAAAGAGAGCATGGAAACTATGAGGAGCCTTTAACAGAGTAACAGGCAAGTCAACAAACAGGAGGAGGAACTCAGGAGGCATCCAAATGTTGAGGTGGTCAAGGCTAGCTGGTGCATATGCCTGTGGGGCTCTGCCAGGATCTTCTAGGATATTAAATTTCAATAAGGCTCTTACTGGACTAGTTCACTTCACAAGTTAGATGTGGGCATGGGTCATCTGCCTCATCAACATCTTCTGGCCCTCAGATTTATGGGTTTTTGTTTGGCTCTGCTCAGCTGAGTGTTTTTTGCTCAGGTGCAAGTGAAGCTGATCTGTGCTATCCTTTCTTTGGTATTGCTGTTATCCTCCAAGGTCACAAGCATCATCAGCAGTGGTTAAGTTTTCTTCTAAGTAGTTATCAAAAATAAGAGCTGTAATGGACACAAAATACATGATCCCCAAAGTGGCCTGCAC
>VZUA01020585.1:0-11418 GCA_013401035.1 Horornis vulcanius | reverse complement strand
ACAGCCCCAAAACAGCTACTGTGAAGGAAAAAAAAAAAAAACTCTGTCCCAACCCAAACCAGGACATTCTGTTTCAGCTTAAAAGGGAATTAAGGGTATGCATTCAGCTTACTAATAAAACAGTTACTTGTCAAGAATGATGCTAGTGAACTTGACTACAGAGGAAAAAAGAAAACACAGGTTAACATTTTAAACCTTATGATTGCCAGAAGAACAAATTCTCATGCTTAACTGAAGAGACAAGGTTTGAAGTAGCATTAGAACATCCTCATGAAGTTGAAATAACAACCAGACCTCCTCCAACCACATGATAAAGCACACTGATTATATCACAGCTGGCAGAGAACCCAGAAGCTGCACCTCACCAGCAACACTTAGACAGATCCTTAAACAGGTTAAATTTCTCATTCTACCTCTCCCACTAACTGTATTGCTATGCCTCCCTATCTTTCCACAGGACTCAAAGCACTACTTTAAGAAATGTATCAAACAGATCCTGACAATAAGTTCTTCACAACTTGTTTCGTGAATATGCTTGCCAAAATCAATTACCAATAAAAGTCAAGAAGATGCAAAAAGTCAAGGAGGTGCAAACACAGAAATTTTCTGCTTATGAGATTGCTTCTCCACTTGCTTAGTGGATGCAGAACCAGCCCTTATTTCCAGGAATCCATGGCATCATTATAGTGAACCAGTTACAGACATATAATACTGAAAATAAGCTGATCAATTTTTCTTAAATCATTTGCAGAACCATCTAGAAGCATGCCAACATTTGAAGTGCATGTTCCTAGGACCTATTAAAATGCTAAACCCAGATATTCAGCAGATCTGCATCTGTTTTTCCTCATCTTGCAGCATGTCACTTTTTTGCTGTTAGAAGATCAATAACAGAATTATTAGATCAACATTGTATTTCCTACATAATTTCTCTTCTGTACTATTTCAACAGAGGAAGTGCTAGACAGTCTGGTAAATGGGAAACTACTCAACTACTGATATCTTGCCTCAGTCAACCTGTAGGACTGGCCATTAAAACAATGCTATCCCCAAATTTGTATCAAAAATCAGCCCCCCATGGAACTGTTTTTGCAGACTGCAGTGCCCATGACACATATGATGAAGTACCACAAAGCCTGGAGAGCAACTCACATAAGAGAAATAACACAATGAGCAACAGGACAAGGGCAGATGGAGGGAACAGAGCACCAGCCTGCTCTGTATCTTTAATTAGGCAGGGGGGGAAGTTAAACATTTTCTTCCTTTCCACAGCCTCCTCTTGTTTTCTCAAGAAGCAGCCTTCTTTTATAGACCTTAAACAAAATACACACTTTTTCTCTGCCTTAAAGTCACCCATTCACATCAGTGAGGCCTAAAAAGATGTGGCTAAAGAGAACCAAGAGTGTAAACAGGAGCAGCAGATAACAGGTTATGTTTCCTTTGACATGGCACTTGAGGCATTTAAGACCATCTTCAGAGAGACAGATGAAAGAGCAAGGAAAAATCTGCAAAAGCCCTTAACTTTACCCTCCAAGCTCACAATAATTCTGAGCTATCACAATGTTTTTGAAGTCATATGCAAATTCCCTTTTTTACTGCAGTAGAAGCAAAAACAATAAAAGGGAGAAAAGCATACTGGTATCTTCCACAAAACATTATTTTCAATATTCCAGTAAAAGTTTATCCAGCTGCTAAACAGCTTCACATCCTCTGCATCAATGAACTCCAATTTAGCTTTTATTCCATGTCTAACCAAGGAAGCAGAGCAAGACTACAGCATCCTAGGTTCTTAGTTAATGCATGCAGGGAGCTGTAATACCCACAATCATCTGAGAACTGAAGAGTGGAAACAGACTCCCACTAAGGCTGTCACTGAAGCACAATATATGAGGTATTACCATGAATGGAGAGTACATCTAGAGAGTTTCATTTTATGTTACATGATAAACTTCCATCCTAGTGAATTAATATGGTGTTTAAAAGGTGTTATAGAGCTCCTGCATCTGAACCTTTCCACACAAAGTTCACTTACAAAACCATCAGAACATCATCCATACCTAAGAAAAGAAGTATGAAAAAAATATTCCAGCAAAGAAAGATGCAGGTTTGGCAAAAGAGAAGGTATGAAGCTTGCTTTTATTAAAAGGAACCAGTTTTTCTTTCTATTACTTACATTTCTGCACCTCAGAGAGCAATAAAAAGAAAACCAAGTATTTTCTTTCTACCTGCTACCCACAGTTACAGTAAGTGAAATGAAACTTTGCTAACATTAAAAATTGCCCTTAATTAAATATTAGCTTAGAGACGCTGATAAAAACGTATCTTCAAATTAACCATACAGTGGTATATTGGGATGGAGTTAACTTCCTTCACAGCAGCCCAAATGCTGCTGGGTTTTATATCTGTGGCTGGAACAGTGTTGGTAATTCATCAGTGTTTTGGCAAGTGCTTGCAGAGCATCAAGGTCACCTTTTTTCCCCAGTTTCCCCCTCAGTGAGTGGGGTGGGTAAGAGGCTGGAGGCAATACAGCTGTGACCCCAACTGCCCAAAGGAGTAACCCAGACCACAGAACACCAGCCTGGGATTAAACTGGGGACAGTCTGCCTCAAGTACCCATTGCTTATCAGTCTGATGGTGGGAGGTACCCAGGTTTATTTTTCTCTTCCTAATCAGAATTCAGTAAACATCATTCCTTTTCAATTTGTTTTCTGGTTTAGTTCTTGTGGCAGTACACAAGAGGCCACAGAACTGTGCTGTGCCATGGAATAGAAGAAACTCAAAGGGCAGCCAAAGAGGAGCAGCTCTCAATTCCTAGAACCATGCCCTAGAAAGTCAGGGGACATCCATTTTAGGAAACAGAAACTTTAATTTAAATTAGAGGAGCCAGCAGCTCATCTGCAGACAGAGTGAGTAGGGCTGCTGCAGTTCAGCAGTCACAGCACAAGCTCTGCTGGACACACATCATGCTAAACACAAAGAGAACTCACCTTCAGACAAGGCCATCAAACAATTGTTTCAATCAGAATCTGAGTTAAACTCAGCTTCCAACTATTTCTAGTCCTCATCAAGCTGAAGCTCCCTAAGTGAATGAGACAGAAAATCCAGTTTTCTTCCCAGCTCTGCCTCTGATCTGATCTAGACATAAATTGAAATCCATCAGACCATGACCAGCTGGCAGAGTGAGTGTGCACTGCCACAGTCTCACTGCTGGGTTGCACCTCCAGCACTGCACCACCTCCTTCTGCAGGTGTCAAACTCCTTGGGCTGGCTTTAGGTCTCTGCTTGGTGACTACCAGCTATCAGATCCCCAGAGCATAGTGTAACTCCTGGTGATTTAATCTTTAAAGACAGAATAAACACATATTGCTCTCCAAAACAACATAACAGGCTTTTTCTTTACTGACAGGCAATTTTAAAATAAACTAACAGACATCCCTTTTACTAAAACAGAAGAATGTTAGTAAACAATTGTTATGCCATTTCAACATATTCTGTTATATCCTGATTTCAAGAATCTAATGCTTTTACCTACACAAATAAGTAGTTGTAAGCAAAGAACAGCAGAGTCCAGGTCTTCAGGTCTACTTCTCCTCTACTTCAATTCAGCTAGTTTATTCCATTTCTGTCTTGAAAAGATTACTATCTATTTTATAGAACACCATAATCTTGCACAGATTCCAGGATCCAACCAAAAAAAATGCATTATTAATAATAAAATGATAACTTCTATCAGAGTCAGAACAAGTTGTCATCTGAGCAGTTTTTTAAAACTCTTCTGCACAGGATTAAAACCCTCTGTTTATATATATACAGCATATGTATATACGTATTTGCATAATTATATATGTATCTATAGAAATACTTGTATATACACACCCCATATACATTTGATACATAATCTACAACTTCATAAATATTGCATATTAGAACCCATAAAATTTACACAGATATACATATGCTTCATATATATTCTAGCATATATAATGGTGACTGGTCACCTGCTTCCTCCAGACTGTTAAATCCATTTCTCTGTAGAGAAGCAACTCCTTTTTCCAAAGGAAAAAAACACTGAGGGTGGTGCCAAAAGCAGAAAGTGACAGGAAAGTCCAGAAGTTGAGAAGACCAACAACCACAATGGCCAGCAGGAGCAGCAGGAGCAGAGGCCCAGAGCACTGGGAAGCCTGTGGGTACCACCACTGGACCTGGGAGCCCACACACTCCCTGTGGAGGATGACAGCAGTGACTGGGAAGCCCATAGAGAATGTTCCAAACAGAACAGCAGGAAAGAGTCCAAAATGGACTGTTCCAGAACAGAAATTTTGCCTTAATAACTTTCCCACCAGCCTTATTACTTCCCTTTTCAATTTGCTGCTTTATAAACCAAAGATGAGGCACTAAAATGGTGCATTTATGGACTTGGTGGTGCTGCATAAGCTTATAATTCAGTAGACTTTATGACTGCAAGTCATTTGTATTGATTTATTTACTTCATTAGTGAGGGGAAGATGTAATTCTGCATTGATGGAGAATCAAATTGAGGAATGAATAGCTGATTAGGCATTTTAAAATCACATTTTGTAGTCAAGTTTTATAATGGCACATCCAAAATTAAATACTAAGAGCATAAACAATCTAAATCTAAAGTCAGAAACTTAAATCATTGATCAGATCTGTAGACAAAAGAGTTATGCAGCTGCTTTACAACTCTCACCTTACCTCCCCTACTTGACCAAGTTTTTCAAGATGTGCTAATGTAATTATGAGAACTCAAATTGCATGAGCAACACTGCAAGTTTTCACTCTTGGGCTTTGAAGGCACTGTGTTGATTGAGATCAACAGCATTCTATAAACATAGCTGGATACTCAGGGAAGTCCCCTCCACCAGCCACTGTATACAACACAGTAAAAAGTATTGTGTCTTTGAATCCCAAACCATTCTGGCATTTTCCTTTGATGCATGTTAGAGATGCATTAAAGAAAAATGTGCAAGCATGAAACATCGTCTTTAAGTGGAAAATTAATCTTCCCAGACTGGGAAAATGTAAATATTCAATTCTAAGGAGCAAAAATTAATACAAGAAGCTGGAAAAATATGTGAGTCTATACAAATAACAACACTCACCACCTTGCTGTTGAGCATGTCAGAGTAGCATTAAAAGATAAATGAACATTTTCTTGATTTACCTATGGGGAAAGTTGGGTGCAAACTGCTCAAGGCCACAGAGAGAGACAGATGTAACTAAGGAGCAAAGCTGAGGCTCTTTGGTCCTGCTCCAGTACCCTGCTATTGCAGCACACCTTACCATGGAAATCACAGAGGCAACAGCAGAAATCCCCTGTCCTGTTGGCCTCCCCAGCATCACCCTTCCTCTGCTGGCTCTCTACAGACCTTTTCCCACCTACCTTCCCCTTTTTTGGATAACTCAGCCATCAGGCAAGGCCTGCCAGGAGCATCCCAGGCAGCACCATGGCCAGGGCAGACAGCAGTGCCAGGACATCCCCACGGCTGCAGCCTCCACAGAGAGAGCCAGGCAGCAGCACTGGTGGCTACAGCACCGTGGGGGAAGGATCTCCTGAGAGACTGAACTCCTCAGGAGGGCTGAGTCAGCTCCATCACTACCTCATGGAGAACCAGGAATGGACATAATGAAACATGATGTCAGCACTGAGGGAAAATAATCTGTCACACCAACCTAATGCAGCCTGAATCTTTAATGCAATATTGATTTCGCTAATGTTCCTCCATGCTGCCATCTGGAAGCAAAATACTTCTTTGTTATACAGTAAACTACGCTCAGGGTCATGCAGGACAGTAGCCAATATCATTATAAAGAAGGTTTTGTTTTGTTGCTGGGGATTGAGTTTTGTTGTTGCCTTTTTTTCCCCTAAGGAGAAAAGATATTTAAAATTCTGCATTCAAAGGCAATCACTGACATTATTGGCACTAAGAGAAAAGCTGGTCATGCCTTATTCCAGTCATTTGGTCTTCCATCATCCAAGGAAAAGACACCTCCACATGGCAGGCATGTCCTAAGAAAGGGGGCAATGAAGGCTGGCAGAGCTGCAGGAGTTACAGAACAAGGTGCTGCAACACTACATAAACATTACAGTTCCCACTTCAAGGGCTCTTGTGGTCAGAATACTTGGGGTTTTTTCCATCTCTTACTATGCAAATTAAATACTATTTTTTTCCATCAAATGGCTAATCTTACGTTTCAAGACTGCCCAATTTAAATATGCTGAACATGGACCATTTTCCACTAATCTGGGGAGAGGTGTGTTATTTCTGTCACCACACTGCAGACACAGGGAGCTCAGAACTAACTGAAGAGATCCAGCAAATTTTGGTGGCAAAAGGTTTTGCTACTAAACTCCTCCACCAAAAACCCAAACCCTTTTCTTCCCAATCTCCCATAGGACAAGGATAAACTTTAGTACAACTCCTTTCCCTCAAATCACAGCCAGCTCTCAGCCATCTTGTAATCATCATTATTAAACAGAATTACATTTCTAATAAGGAAAAGAGAGGTTAAACTTGGTTTTGGATGCAACCCTATCAGGTGTCAAAAGAACTGTCTTTTGCCCAGGTCTTAAAGACAGCAGCATTTGTGGTTATTCATCATCTTTGCCTTTTATGCTGAAATTGCAGGCAAATGAGCTCATTATTCAATGTGCTTTCTGCTTAATCTCATACATCTCATTATGATGTATTTGGGGCTGTTCCCTGCTTCCTCCACCACTTTTGATACATGCTACCCCTCTCATTGACCTTCTCAGCAAACAGCAGAGACCACAGCAGGCTTGGAGCTTTAACAATGCACCTGTGGTCCACCTGCCTCTCTTTTTGAAATCCAGAGCTGGCCCCAGAGCAGGACCCCACTTAAAGTGGGGCAAATGTTTCTTTAAATGCTGAGAAAAATCTTCATCTGGCAGACAGCTGTGATAACTCCTGTCAGAGAATAAATTATGAAATGCCTCCCAGAAAAGTGTTATAACTATAGTTAGACTATACAAGATGACTCAATGCTGAAAAATGATACCCCCATCTGTCAAATTCAAAAAGCCAGGAAACTTCATTTAGAAATCATGTAACTTTCCTTCAACTTTCCTTTCCTGCCAAGTCTTTTCTAAAATTGTAACCTGCCTTGTTCTACAGCTCAGAACACCATTTTTGGATGATGCCTCACAACAAATTGGGAGGATCTTGTTTTCTTTATGCTTTACCTGGCTGCAAACAGGTAAAAGCCTGGGGGGTAAAAGTAATTATTAGTTGTCAGTAGAGAGACCTCTGCCAGATGGCCAAAATGAAGGATGCAGTGGGATAAACACATTTCCCCTCTGAAGGAAGTTAACTGAGCTAATGTTCCTCTACTACTACTACTTCTGTGTACCTAAAAAAAAACCTATGGCATATGTCATATTTTCTTCAGAAATGCATGCAGAAAAATAATTTTGAAGAATAATTATCAGGTGCAGTTGAATTTTAACATGTTCTCACATAGGACATGGATTTTTGGCTAACCACAGGGAAGTTTTGGTGCGGTTTTTTGCTTGTTTTTAAGGTTGTCAAATGCTCTTAAGCCAAGAAAGCCTTATGGACATCAAAATTTCACTGCTCCCAGGAGTTCCTGCTGTAAAAGTATTCATATGGTACACTTTAGGAAACACTTCAAAAATAGCTACTTTGCTGTTTAAATGCTATCCAAATACTCACATTATCACTGAACTGATGCTGCAGAGAAGATCTATTTGAAAACAGTTTATGCTGCAAGCATAAGACCTGCAGTCTTAGGGATGACAACCACAGATCTTCTGTGATGTAGAAAAAAAAAGTGATTTTATTGAACTATTTTATTCTTCTTTTTCCTCAGGAAAAAAAAAATCAAATTCTCAAAAACATCCTAATATTTGCAAAGTACCATCTTTGGTTCCAGGATCTGTGGTGACCTAAAAATAGTTTGGTGCTTTGATTTGGGCTGGATTCAGTCACAGCTGTGCAGGAGAAACCACCAGTGAGTCCTCAGACGCCCTCTACCTCTCCATTTTAGTCAGGCCAGTCAGATTTGGTCCTCCTATGTATCACAACTCAAGTGTTTCAAAGAGTCCATTTCTTTTTCATTGAAGTGAGCACAGAAAAAGAAAAATAATTGGAATATTTTGTACAAAGGATTGTCTGGGTCATGACAGAGTCAGCACACCTAGAGGAAAATGAAGTCATTCATGAAACAGGAGCCTTTGTTCAAGAAAATTCTATAAACAAATTCAATCCTTCATGATTTATGAAGCTGAGTCACAGTGTTTCTATAGCAAAGGAAGTTTAATTTAAAAACTAAAAAAAAAAAAAAGACTCCATCTACTACAGTATCAGCCTTCACTCCTGCTATTTAATTCCTCAGAGCTTCCATTGTTTCCAACCTTCCAAGGGATCAGGTAGCTCCTGCCACTTGGCGCTTAAATTTTTTTCCCATTTTACTTGCAACCAGATTGATAATATTTTTTTTTACATCACAATTTCAAGGGGAAGCAAAAATCAAAACCTGAAAACATTTCTAGTAGTTTCACAGGACAGCAAAAAAGGAGCAAGAGAGCTTGGATAGGCAGAAATGTCAGCAGTGTAATTCAATCAAGATGTACACTGCAGCACAAGTAATGGGTTTCAGGGCACCTTGCAGTAGTAAAGGAGCCCATGAGTTTATGGAGAGGGAAAGGTCTCCCTCATATTCCAGCTCAACAATGTAAAGAGCTTCACAGACCTTTGCCATGGGTAGAGTTGATAAAAGAAATTGAATTAGTCATGCTAGCTCAATTAAATATACACAAAATTAGGCTAGGAGAATTAGTGAAAAACCACTACAAAGCTGATTATATGTTAAGCATTAGCTACTAAGAACATTAACATCATGAATTACTACAATGATTATTTTCAATCTGAACAATTAACATTTTCTTCTGTCGGTCTCCATAATTATACTACCTTTAAGTAAATGCTATCAGCATTTATACATTACTTTGAAAATTCTACTTTTGAAGAGATGCACATCATTTCAAATTGTTTTCTTTTAAAGAAAAAAAAATTATGGTGATAGGTTAGTTCAAAACCAGGATTTATGACTTGCCCATTTTGCACACACATACCCTGTAACAGGTCAGTTCCCAGCACCCAAAATTCCCATGTGGCACATGAACAGGAACAGACTTCTATCACGTGTTTAAGGGATGACAACACGCTTTTCAATGCTGCACTGGAAAACACTTTGCTATAAAAAAACATGATTTCATACATCACCATTCCTCATGAGCTGCTGGCAATATTTGCATTATTTAAAGCTGCTTCATTGCTAAGCACTACAAGGTTCAGCAAATCATGCAACTTTTCTTTAAGCTCACCACTGAACTTCCATTACCCACTGCCCATCCTCAGATGAGCTGCTCTGCTTCCCAGCCACTTCACTCCCTGGGCCAAGAGGGAGGTGCACATTTCACAGCCCATCCTCTCTGCAGATGATATTCTGGGGCACCCCAAGTTACCCCAGGGCAAGGGGGAACATTGACCTATTCTGTATGAAATAAAGGTCCTGTCTCTTCCTATATTTCCTGGTACCAGCCTTATTCTTCTGGTCTGCAAACACCAAAAATAGAAATCATTTAAAGAGTCTAGCTCTTTAAACAGTTGCTAGGTCACATTCTCAATGAAAGAGCATGGAAGATTTCTAAAGAAGCTTTCCTGTAGCTTCTGAGCCCTGTGGCAATACAGACACAAAGTATTTGCAACCTAACTGAAAAATTACTTATTTTAAAACTCATATTGTAAAACTGCTGCAAAACCTCTTGTCATTAATTGTAATTGGGGTCTTTTTAGCCATGTTTTAGAGATATTATTTGCTCCTGTAAAGCTAAGTCAGCAGCCAACAGGTTCACATAGGTTTATGAAACTCTGCTTTTTATTTTATACCAGTTTTCAAAAATCAAAGCAACTTTGATTGAATAAATACAACTTTTGAGCAAAGATTGTGTGTTTGTATCTTCCACAAGCAGGTCAAGGTGCGTAGCTTAAGAGAATAGGCCAAGCTCAATCTGCTTTCAAGAACAGCCTTCCCTGGTTCTACTCTTCTTCCCCCAGACTTCTACAGCCCCATCATCAGTGGGATGCAGGGAACTGTGCTGATTGCCAGATCAGGGATCCAAAAAAGCCAACCCAGTACACAGCTCAAACAGAACCCAAAGAAAGAAGCCTTAAATTCCCTTTTCAGTCACCCATGATCCTGTCTGCTATTGGATGACATCAAATAAGCTTCATCTAGAGCCCTATCTGCTTTACATATAAAAAAGTAGAGCTCTCACCTGCTTCTTTCAAGGCAGCAGCTCTAAAAGTAGCCCTGGAAACATAAGGGATGAAGAGAGGATTTGTTGGCCATTACTACTGTAAACCATAAAGTCTACAGAACAGCAGTGTAATCCACAGGTATTTTTCATGCATTCACTTGTTTTCTGATTCAGTGAGGTATGAAAGGCTGTACAAGACAGGCAAGAGCCCGCTTTTGCTTTCCAACAGCCATCAACAGCAGAGCCCCAGAGAATCTGCTCATAAAGAGGCAAAGCATGCACCACCATGTCCTCAGAACACACTCTAGCTGGTGAGGCTGGGGCTTTGAGCCAGAAATACCCTTTTCCTATTTAACAGCCTTCAGTAGATGTTCCTGAAGCCTATTCTGTCACTTTGTGAACCAATGCAGAGGGCCCTATGACAGCTACACAGCCTAACTACATTGTGCAGAGAAGCATTCCTTTCCTGTGCTTTAAACCTGCAGCCAGACAGCCACTGGATGCTGCCAGCTCTTCTGCTGCAGAACACAGCAACACTCATTCCCCAGGTACCTCCTGACAGCCACAGACCATCACATCTGTCACTGCAGCTCCTTTCCAGCCTAAAGATTTATCTTTTAGTTCATCATTCCACTTGCAGAAATCACTCTTTGCCTTTAATCACCCTTGTTTCTCTTGCCCACACCTCCTCCAGTTAGCTGTCATTTTAGAGATGACCACACCTCTTGATTTCAGGTTTGGAGCAGGGTTTTGGACCATTACTGAGGCTGCTTTCGTAATAATGTCTCTTACAATCCTAAGGCATTACTTCTGAAGGTAAACTGGCAGTTCAAATCAATACATTGATTTCCCTGTGACCTTCTGCAGCCCAGTTGCTCAACCTCATAAAGCTTGTCTGCAATTTCTCAGCTAGGTCCCAGTCTGACTACCCTGAATACTTAAGTATCATCAGCAGCTCGTTCACTTCACTGTTCCTGTCTTTTCCAAGTTACCCATCAATATATCGAGCTGCACAGGCTCCAGCAGGGACCTCTGCAGTCCTTTACTGGTGGCTTCATTTCCACCATGAGATTTGCCCATTTTACTGATACTTG
>VZUA01020572.1:0-27109 GCA_013401035.1 Horornis vulcanius | reverse complement strand
ATTATATTTTTTTTTTTCCCTGAACTCAGCACAAGAATACATATGTTTTCTTTAGGGTTTTTTTCATCATTATTTCTCTTCTGATGAAGTGGATTGTCCCATTCAAGAATCAGGCTCATCCTCCTTCCTTGCACTGAACAAATTAATTCATGTAACATCTGTATCCTCTGATATTTCCTGAATCATGAGGGTTACTTGAGGTTCTCTTCAGCATCACGGGGTATTCACAATTAAGATTTGCCTTGAGGATTTCCTTTCAGACATGGTTACCAAATATGTTCATGGTCTAATACTTCTGTAGGATTTCCTACAGGCCTTGCTGCAAAGCCAAAAACTTACTTCCTGGAAATAGTAACCTGAATAATGTTTGTTGCTGCATTGCAAATTCCTGGATTCTACACATTTTGTTTCTTCTCTATTTCCAAACCTTCTTAGAGTTTCTCTTTCCTAAAATGGTGACTTCTACTATTTTTTCAACAGGTATCTCTATGTAAGCACAAGGGGAACATTCTAGTAGAGGAGCTCAGGTTTAATCCAGGGAAGGATGCCCATATTCCAAGGAAGGAAATCAGCATTTGGGAGAGGTTTAGACTCCTTAACTGGTGAAGCCATTCCTCTGCAACATATAAGGAGAAAGCTACAGGGAAAACAAAAGAAAAATGATCAGTCAGCAAAGCAAGTTCTCAGCAGACAGAATACGGGGAAAGGATAGGAATTGCCAAGTTTTGAGATGAGCTAAGCCAGCAGAAAAGATTAAAACAGTGCAAAACCAAAAAAAAGTCAGTTGGTGCTTCATTTAGGAGAAGACAGCCCAGATGTGACTATAAAACTACATGAGTCTCATCTATTGCTATCAGAGAGATCAGCACTATTGTAGATTGGGCTGAGTTTGGCCCAGCATTAAAGCAAAAGTGGACCAGGGGTAGTATTACTTTCTGCAAAAAGTACAGGAAACTCCTCAAGGGAAAACATCTTATATTCTTGCATTTGNCTGAGTTTGGCCCAGCATTAAAGCAAAAGTGGACTAGGGGTAGTATTACTTTCTGCAAAATGTACAGGAAACTCCTCAAGGGAAAACTGCAGGGAAAGAATAACTGATTTATAAATGGAGAGAGTCTGGTTATGCATACACTGAAAATGTCACTTGATAATAAAGTCTCTTAACCATCAAAAAATATGACTGCAGAACATCCCCTCTTTCAAAATACTAGGGTAAAGAAATTCTATTTTTAAGGCAGAGGTGAAAGGAGTCATATCTTTGATATGACTGATCAGGTCATTGAACAAAACAGGCTAGAAAATTCCTTTAAATTTTATTCAGTGAAATAAAAGCAAAAACGAGGAACAAATACATCCAAAGCCTCAGTGGACAGTGTAACTTATTTATAGTTATCAAAAGCAGCAATTTGCAGCATCTCCAGCACAGACTACGTACTCAGAAAAGCATATACACATGTTGCAGAGCTCAATCCAAAAATTATTTCCTCTTTACTTGAAGAGTAAGATTGCTCTGACTGCTGAAGCAACTCTAGCTCTCCAGGCACCAGTATGTGCCAGTAGTTACCTTCCCAGTGCTTCTGGTGTGACACAATTCAGTCAACCATTTCCTACTTTTGGTTTCGCCAACCCCAGACCGCAGTTCAACGCTGTCTGTGAACTTGTTCACATTGCACTGCTGCAGCTTTAGTGCCCAGCTGAGCTTGTGCTGTGCTTAGCTCTATGCCATGAATTTTATATGGCAGCTGCTATGGAATTGCATCAGGTGGAAATAAAAGAACTGAAATGTGTGTATAACATACTTTGCAGAAAAAGGCCTCCATCAAAGTCTTGAATATCATTGAATATTATTACTTGTTTGAAAAAAAATCCACCAAACTTGATATACTGCAAACTCCAGGATTTCATCATAAATTTAAATATATTTCTAGCTATGCAGTCAACAACACAGGCTGTACAGAATCCTAAGTTGCTTAATAGAAAAATCAGAGACAGGCATCACAATTTGCATTGCATTAGTTCCACCTCAAGAAAAAAAACAGGAGGAAGGTAATGAAATGGAACAACTCTCATATTAAGCAGATAGCTATTAAAGCTAGAAGAGGAGTAGAAAATAAGCTGAGAGAAATAAAATCTACTCATTCAACAGCTTAATAACCGAGCAGATTAATGTTATTGAAATGATGGTGATTTTTGGTCATGGGGATGAAGGTGGAAAAAGGTTTTAAGATTTTTTTTTTTCATTCCAGCATTATGGTTAACAAATGAAAATTATGTTTTACCAGGAGCTGTTTGGTTTGAACACTGCCACCTCCATGATTCCAGGAGGGGACCATGCTTCTCCACTTCTAAAGACAGCTGTGTATGCTTCTGCTTGGCTCTACACAACCTCTGGAATTCCCATAATCTTCATTGAAAGACTGAAATAAAGCAAGGCAACATGACATTAGGTAAATTAACACAACATACAGAGTCACACCATGGATATAGTGGCCCCATATCCTGTCTCTTAAGATATCCTACCACAGACCTTTAATGCAGTGCATAAAGTGTGTAGTGTTATTCCTACCTCTCAATGACCTAAGTGCTCTGCTCAGCTAAGTAGGAAGCTTATAGATTGTACTGGATATCTTTGGCAGGATCTTTGGCAGGGGGGAGGAGGAAGGCAGTGCTGCAGGGGTGACCTCTGTGGGAGAGGGCAAAGGGCTGCCCTGTGCCTGTCCCAGTCAGCTCTAGCTGACTCCACAACAGTCACCTAAAGGGACTGCAGCCCCTGGAGGACTCATGCCATAGCAGGAACACCATGAGCAGGCCATAGCCCATGGAGGACCCACACCAGAGCACAGAAAAAGAGTAAAAAGGAAGGAGGAACAGAGAAAAGAGTAAGAAACAAGGAGTGTCAGAAAGAAACCTTGACCCTAATGTCCTGTGCTGCCTGTTGCTTTGCCAAAGGGACTGAGTGTAATCAGTGGTAATATCAATAGCAAAATTCTAGGACGGGGACTGGGGAGGTACTTTCCATAAGGGTTTGAATGTTTGTCATCTTTGCTTTTCAATACCCAAATTAGTGTCTTTACTTAGATCTGTGAGTTTTCTTGTTTCTCTTTTTCCTATTTTCTTCCTCCCATCCCACCTGGGAAGACTGAGGGAGCAGCTGGGTGGATATTTTGCTGCCACCCAGGGTCACCTGCCACACATTCAACAGCAGTAAGTTTTATTGAGGAAACACATTATTTCAAAAATCTAAGTGTTATTTTATTGATTATTCTAAAGCAGTGGAGACTTCTGTCTCTTCTGCTCTCTCAGAGTTTTGTTTCAGATGCCTGTGAAACAAAACTGTCCTGGGTCCCAATTCCATCATAGAGGAGTCTGACATTTGTGGTCTAAATGTCATTGTCTTGATAGATCTAGATCGCTACAACACAATCAGTGCCTAGAGTTATGTACAATAATAGATGAGATGATGAAGTAACAGTTGCTGTGATGGCTGGATAAATTCCTAAAGCAAATATATCATATGGGCCAGATTCACATATGGACCAAGTGGCATAACTCCATTGATAATTCCAATTTATGTACCTCTGGGAGCACAATTCACAACACTTGTACTCCCAAGCTCATCATACAGAGCCCTGATATTATCATAAAATTTGTCTTGTTGACCTCTAAGGTTAAGGTGAAGCACACCTCTAGCTATAACATCACCAGTAATGAAAGGTAGATGGGAAAAAGGGCATTTTGTCTGTTCTGAGTAGGTTGTGCATGTGTTCTCTCAGCTCTGTGATGATCATTGATAAAGAATGTTTCATTTTGGTAAAGTTAAGAATTTTTTGTCATCACCCCAGAGGCTGAATCTTTCCATCTTTCTAGCACTGAACCTAAGCCATGGGACTAAAAGTGACTTACTGGACAAGATTCTCAGCTGCTGGAAATTGGCATAGATCCACTAAATTAAATGGATCTATGCCAATTTATACCATCTGGAGGCCCAGCCCTGCATGAATATATGTTAAACAAGCTGTTTTTAAACTAGGAAAATAATTTCACTTCTAACTTGCCTTCCAACACATCCTTAATAAATTGTCTAAACAAATTACATGATAATTAAAGGAAAATACCTGCCCAAGGAAAACATACTGTTCCTGTCCTTTCAAATGTTTTGAGGACTTCATTCTTGTACAAGAGACCTTAATTTCTTTTGGCAGTCCATTCTGAATATCCTCAGAAAATTCACAAGTTCAGGAATGTCTCCTCCTGTCCTTCATTGTGAAAGCAACTAATCAACATAGGTCTGAGATAGATTAATCTGGAATAAATACCAACAGTGTGAGGGTTACAGTGACTCCTTGCGCCCCATTTCACTGAACTCATCAATCAGATGCATATCATTGTCACACCCCACAAGCAGATGGGCTGGGACATGCTCCTTTGTGGGTAACATTAAGTTATCTCAAGGGAACTAGAGGGAACAGCAGACTATAAAAGGAGATAAATCACAAGGGTACACAAATATACCATATAATCACACCATTTCACTCACTCCAGGGAAAGCATCTAGGTTTAAGTTGCTTACCAGTGGAATATTATAGATCTTGTCAATGTAAATTTTCTCCAGTTCCAGTGACAAACAGATATTGGAAAAAAAAAAAGTTATCCTTCAAGGAAGATAAAAATGAAGTAGAAGCTGTGAAGTACACAAAAAATAAACAGGCTTATTCAAAGGATGTGTCCTCCATCATGAACACTGACTGAAAATTAACAACATTCTGAACAACAAAAGGAGGAAAAAAATTCCTAAGACTACCAGGATCAACCAAATGTTGCTTATGCACAAAATATAATACTAGATAATCACAGAAAGACTCTGAAAATTGTCAGAAGGAGAAACCAGGATGATGACTGGTTGACTAATCTGTTTCAAACCTTGTCATTTGTCATATCACGTAACTAACCACTCATGAGTAAGATTTTCTCCTAGCAGCTGACTTACTCTTTTTATTATGTGGTAGTGCCAAGACTCAGCACAGCTCACAACAAAATATTTCTGGATACTTTGAAGAGTTTTCTCTACTGAATGTCAGTACCAAAGGCGTAGGAGCACTACCACACTAAGTGGACAGTGCAAACTGTCTAGGGTGTCTAGAAACAGAGCAGCCTGACACTTGTCCTTTGAAGTGAACAGAAACACATTTGTTTGGGGTTTTTTTAATGAATGCTTGGAAATGTGGAAAAATATGCAATTGGTTCTGCAGTGTGGTGAATTATTAGTATTAATGTTATTCTTATTTATGCTTACAGACACTATTTTCTTGGTATTGTTACATGATAAAGGACAAGCAGATTATGACCTTGAATGATAACCAAGTGGTGATAACCCTGAGCAACAGTATCAATTGTGTTTATAACTTGACCTTGCCATCCCATGACATGTGTACACAGCTGATGGGCAGCACAGCTGAAAACTAGGAACTGAAAAAGGGCATTCACTTTCATGAATTTGCCTTCTTTGAAAAAATGTAAAGAAATGTAGAGAAATCAAATAATGCAATCATATTTGCAAAAACCTCTGCATACAGTGAAATCACAAATGTCAAAATCTACATCTTGCTAACTCTTGTGGTCATTTCAGAATAACATTAATGTTTAAAGCAATGTCAAAATAGAGGACAGTATTTGTTTTCAAGTGTCTGACATACACTTTTCTCCATGTCTTTCTAGTTCCATTGTTGAGTGGAAACAACACAGATTTCCAGTGATATAAAAGCAACCCACAGCTACAGGCACAGCTGTACAACCCAAAATAACCAAATTACTGGGACTCACTGCAGTATCACCTGCTAGATAAGCAGAAACAATGGCATCATTGTCCAACTTTTACATCTTTTCTGTGGTTTTATGAAATCAGATGGAGGCACCAAAAATTTACTGGTCTTTTCAAAGAAGTGCCTAAATTTTCCCAGTTCCAAAGTGCAGACAGTGCTAAACCAGATTCCTTTTAAAATGCTCTTAAACATAAAAAACTGTATCAAGGTTCCTGATTAATGACTTGCAATAAATTAACCTCTCCCTCCTCACTGAGTACTGTTTAGTACAAGACATAAGATGAGGCTGAAACACTTGAAGGTTTGAAGGGACCAGGTTCATAGAGATATCACTTAAATGCCATTTCCTCAGTTCTACAAAGTGATAAAGACATATCCTATGATGAACTTGGTGCATACCAAGGTAAATGTTTTATGACTGTTCATTCAGATGTTTAAAAATAACCTAACATTATTGCAAAATCTATGTGCCATTTTTATACCAGCAAGTTGCAGAACTATTCGTTTCAACAAACACCACCCGAGGGAACTTTCAGTAAAGAGATGAAAAATGTTATAGGGTTGTTGTTTTTTTTTTTTTTTTTCCTTTTTATCTTTGCCTAATTGTGTCTCCATTTTACACTACACTCTTTATTCTCTGCCCTTTTGACATAGCCAGCTGCCTTTTGGAGCTCTGTGAAGAAGCAGGCTGGCTTCACGCTGTAACAGGCACCAGCTCCCAAAGCCTGGTCTATTGATGAGTCACATTGCTGCTGTGTGCCTGCAAGCACATCGCACAAGTTCCTACGCCGCTTCCTTCGGAACTGCTGGGGAGCAGAGGGGAAAAGTGTGTGTGGAGCATCAACTACAGAAACAACCTGGGCAGTAAAATCTCCTGCCCCATCGTAGAGCACAATAACCAGTGACAGGGTGGAATGTCTGCTTCAGAGTCAGCGCAGGTTCATCCTGTTATCCGCTGGGCAGACGGGGGAAGTGACGTCTGGTGCACACAGCTCTTGTTTGAAGGCAGGGAAATACACCACGACATTTCAACTCAGGCAGGAAGTCTTTTTGTTAAGGATTGGGTTGTACACACTTCAGGCCTTGATCCACCCCTTTCCCCAGCTGGCCATCCCCTGTTCACCCTGGGCCAGGGCTACCATCATGCACTGCCTTTGGAAAAGCACAGCGCCGCCACAGTCAGGCTTGCTCTGAAGAACACAGGCAAGCTGTCAGAAAGAAAAATTCTCACATTGCTCTTGCTCTGCAACCTCTTCTTTAAGAAGAAATCCTCCTGGGCTAAGGCTGAGTAGAGAACATGAGTGCAGATCAGCCACCTATTACCACACCTCAAAACCACCCAGAGCACCAAGCCTCAAAACCAAAAACTGTCCTACTGCCTCCCTCTCCTGCATGCACTTACACCCTGAGAATTTCCATTTTCTCTATCATTTGGCAGTATCCAAATATCAAACCAGCATTATAAAATGGTCACTACTGAGCATCCCCTTTCTGACTGGCATTGTGTGGGGACACACATGCCAGATCACTCTTGGCATTCACCATTTTTCCTGTGTGTTCTTAATGAGGTTTTCCCTCTCCTGTTTTCAAATGCCATTCCTCCATTCTTCCAGAGGTTATTTTATCCCCAATACATGTAAATCCTCACTGATAGCCACAGCCCCATGGCTGTTCAGGCAAGGCACAGAACAATCTCTCAGGAGGCCAAGCCGTCTTCTGCTCTTTGGGGTGTTCAAATTTGTCTCTAAATAGTACTGAGCCTTCTGCCCTTTTCAGAGCACATGTCTTTGCTCACCTATAACAAAGCTGAATTTTATAGCTTAGGTTAGGACAATGTGAACTCCTAGTGACTAGTAGTGGCATGCCCCATATCTGCTCTGGACAGCCAGGTTCAACTATGCCCTCTATGAAATCTCAGTTATGCACGCCATACAATATACTTCATATAATAAATCTCTCTGGAGTGCTTAAATCCAGGCATCCTGGCAAACATTAGTTTAAGGGATGTCAGCAGGCTGGCCAAAACTAGGTTTTAATGAAGTGTCCCTATTCACCATGAGTCCAGTAGAGGGTCCAAGATGCTTCTAGTGGCTTTTAAGTGTTTTCTCTTACTACACACTCCAAAGGAGAAAAGCCTAGAGTCCCTTCATCCTCCTCACCCTTTGACAGTGATGCCAGCAGCAAGGTATTCGTCTGAGTTACAGGAAAGGCACAAACTGCAGCCTTAAGCTAAGAGCAGCAAGGAGTCTTGAAACCACAGGATTATTTTTGGTGCAAAACTCAAAGACTGGTCAAAACCTCAGTAGGAGAAATTTATCTTTGAAATTTCTACCTGCCCAGCAAGATACTGCAAGATAAAAGTCAGGAGATGAGTAACACCTTGAAAGCCTCAGGTTTCTCTCTGTGGCATCAGAACAGGTGAGGCAGAAAGTGTCCCTGCACTTGCAGGCATTGATGGTCGTGGAGCAGCCCCACATTGCATTCTGCAAAACCCTTGCTACCAAAAGGCATGGAAATGCCCGAACACCTTTTGATCTGATAACTTCAGAGAAGCAGTGTTAGGTACTTCACTGTGGTGACATGAATTTCCCCAGGGGTCAGAGCAGGTAAACTGAAGGCCTGTAACCCATCCAAAGAGGAGGTCAGGCTGACATCAGCTAGTGCATAACTACATCAGTGCTTTTCAGTTTGCTGTTTCTTGGAATGAAGGCATCCTTCATTCTGCACTCTGTGGTTGGCTCACCAGCAGCCCTGTTCATTGAATTATAGAATAAAGTTGTTGTGGCTTTTAAAAGAGGGTTTCCCCCCCCCATATAACCCAAAAGCTGGAGTTTAAAATTCCTATTGTATGAACATTAATATGAAAAGAATGCTCTCTCCTATTATGGAATTGTGTTATAAAACTGGAATGCTGTCCCCGCCCCGCCTGGCTCACAATCATCCGGACTTTGCCAAAAATCATCCTGTACTACAGAGCATGTGTCTCACGATGGGAACTGCCTCCTGACTCACAAAGACAAGAGGCCTCAAATGTGTAAAGCTGGCAGAGGGGTTTTTTTAATCTGTCGGTAACAATCAGGCGACGTGCTTAATTGCTCTGAATTCTGATCTCTCCTCTGTGTGCAGCCTCCCAACCAGCAAGCTGCAGCTGTGTGCCTCTGCTTGTGAACTGCACCCATTGTCCCTCCCAGGAGACTGAGAAGAGGTCCAGCTAATACGCCTTTGTCTGCCCTTCTTGGTGCTCTTGGCTTGTAAGCAATGACCTAAAAACATTATGTCCACAGTTCAGAGCCTTGGAATGCTGTCAGGAGCCTTCCTCTTCAGTGCTTTGAGCTTTAGCAGTGCACCTTGAAAAGGCAGTGTGTGTGAAGGGACTTTCAAGCACTCTTTGCATGCAGCAGGGCTTGTTTCTAAAATCCCTCTTTTAGAGCAGCAGCTGCAAAACAAAATTTTCAAGGCCAAATTCTGACTGCAGCAATGCCATGTTTGGAACTGAGTTACTCTGGATGTTGTCTGCTGGTAACCCACTGGAGCATGTTTACTCCATTAAGGATTGATTTCCTCTAGCCACATTCTAAAAAATCTAGATGTATCATTTATTTTATGTCTGTGCATGTCTTTGCTTTAATAACTTGTTCCTCACTTCAGATTTTTCTTTCCCCACGATTTCAAACCCCAAAGTTCTCAAGTCAGCTCAGGAGTGGCCTCTTGGGAGGGCTTTTTCCTCTCCTGCCCACAGGGCTACATCACATACCTCATAACCCCAGACAAGAACTGGTAAAATTGCTGGGGTATTTTTGAGGGAACTTGTTCAATTACACAAAGCACATTCTAAGCCATACAGCCAAGTCCTCCTCCGCACAGGGATGATGTAAGCACATCCAGGAAACTTGGGATGCCAAAAATCTCAAACTGGAGGAAATATTTGCAGGTCGACATGGCTGCAAATTGGGCAGAATTTAGGACCCTGGGGAATGTTCCAGTCACAGCTTCAACCCGAGCCTAGAGAAGACCAACACAAACAAAGACAACACTGGTCAGGTCTCAGAACCTCATCTCTTGCTAGGATGGGCTGAAAAGCAGCTTTTCAGACCAGGGCTGAAGAAAGAAACATTTTTCATGCACTTGTGTGTCAGGAGGGTGCACAAGAAAAACTCAGAAGGTTAAGAAGATGAAAATTGCTAGGATTTTGCATTGACAAAGCTGGATAAAGTATTTGAATAGAGGAACACTGGATGTAAGTAAAAATAGGATTGTACTACTCTGACAGCACTGGGATGCATGCCAATGGCAGATACCAAGGCAATAGATGGTCAGGAAATATGACACATGGACCCACTTGATTACTTGATAGATGCTTTTTAAAGCCTCTTGTCTGCCTTCATTCAAAGTTATTTCCTATGTGGTTCCCAAAACGAAGGAATCTCTGGCAAAGATAAACAAGACCGATCTGCCTTCCTCTGCAGGCTAAAGCAAAGATCAGAAAATACAGCCCAAGCAGAGAAAATTAAAACACAGAAGAGGAAATGCCAATCATTTTCCTGACTAATAAATGCCAGGAGGAGAAATCCAAGGTTCACAGAAGGACCCGTGTCTCTGTGGAGTCTGTGTGTTTCTTCTCTCTGCAAATCTCTGAACTCCACAACACTGACGGTTCAGTTTTGTCAATTATGCAACTTTTTAATGCTTTTGTTGCTTTTATGGCATGTGTCAGCTGACTGTGCAATCAAACCAAATAAGACTACAATAATAAAATAACCCGCATTAACTAATTATCTTAATAACAACTCTGTTAAGAGTGAGACATCTGATAGGAGAGATAGAAGCAATAATAAAAGGGCACTGTCAACTGCATGAACAGGCTTGCGCTGCTTCCCAACTCGATGCTCCAAGCATATTAACCCTTGGACTTCTGGGTGAAAAGTCTTGGGAGGTACCAAAGGGTAAGGTTTTCTAGAAACTCCTAAGAAATCCAGACCACAGGGATTAAAACCAGGGAAAAAAATTGAGGGTGGAAATGAGATAGGAAAGACATGCCAACAGAGCTATTTCCTCTGTTGTCTGTGAGCTACCTTCTGCAGCAGTATGTAAGCAGGCACGTGGGCTGCTGGGAATGAGCTGTACCAGAAAATAAACACAAGAAATATGGGACAGGCTACGTAGTGAAATCAGACTTAATACACATAAGGCAGGAAGGATAACCCAAGGAAATCTTCCCCGTTCTTCATCAGACCCTGCTGATCTCCAGGACACAGGAATACTGCTCTTCCCACAGCTAGCAAGAACACCAGCCTCCCAAATCTGGTGGAAAAACACACAGATATAACACCAAGCACCATGTCCTTCAGACCTGGAATGTGAGCTGAATCAAGACAGAGACAGTGTCTCATTTCCTCCTGGAAATCCTTCAGAGGTCTTCCAAGACTATCCCCTAGGGTGAGAGTAAGTTTGCCCTATGCACACAGCCAGCACAATCTGTTCCATGATTTGGAGCCTCAAATCATCCCTCAGTGGCTGAAAACTGACCTGACTGATGAAAAAACTGAGCTGTGCTTGTCAGGATGACAAATAGAGAATATTGAACATCTCTGATTTTTCTTCCAGAAGATCTTATCCAAAAGTTTGCTTCTGCACTGAAGGCTAAAATAAGAATACGTCCAGGTACAGTCTGCTTTATACAACCACTCTTCTTCATGGTGGTATCTGTCATGTTCTACTGGCCTGAAATTATCAGAAGGTCCACGGAGATTCAAAGCTCTGTTAGTCACTTAAATTAATCTGGAGGATGATCTACGGAACAAAACAGATGCAAAGACGCCACAATAGTTCTTAGGGAGGATTCATACCACCGACTTAGAGGATCCTGCTTAGTTGCCTTCACTGAGCATTCCCCTCTATACTCAACCTAAAGATATGAAGTCTCCAAAGGTCGTGCAACAGCAGCTCACGGGTGGGTTGTTGTCTTTCTTCAATGACTATGGAGGGAGCCTAGAGCAACAATCACGAAGGATAACTTTATTCTGGGAAGGCTAGTCTCCACAAGTTTCCCTTGTAGTCAATGAAGGGTGAGAGGCAGCTTTGGCAGGAATTTCATATTACCTTACAGCTCTGCACTGCTCCTGCTCAGAGCCATACTTCTCCCCAGACCGTTCAAAGAGGGAGGTGAGGGAAAGTGACATCTCTAGATCAAATATACTCTTTTATTTTTAGCAGTCTCAGTTATTTACATTTGCCATGTTAGTCTCTGGGAATACCTCTGGCCCCAAATCCAGCCCACTGTGGGCTGTGCTGGGGATGGGCAATTTTGATGACATCAGCAGGAACAGCTTCCATGTGTGGCTCTGTGTAGACCAGTTTTCTCTGGATGGGTAATGGATTGGGTATCCTGTGTCATGATGCTACACATCCTAGTGCAATGCAGCATCTAGGTGTTCAAATTAAACCTTTATTTCTCCAGCTCCCTCCTCTTCCCAGCTGCCCTGTTGGCTTACTCTGGCACATGTGATCAGTGTGTGCTATGTGTCAGAGGCAGACTCACTGCCATGGGTGGGCAGATGGGAGGAAGGTAAAGGGCCTGCATGGCACTGCCACTGTCACTCTGGCTGCACCCAGCTCAGACCACCCCCATTTCCCACCTGGTTTTGGCATGTTTTCAGGAAACAGTACCCAGGATCTTCTCTTGGTTCAGACCATTTTCAGATACCAGTTGAGGTAGTGGTTAGAGAGACCTGAGTCACTCCTTGTAGTCATCACGTATCTGGATGCTGTAGATAGCATCCTTCAAGTGAAATCAGATTTTCATGCAACTCAGGTTTACCCAAGAGTTAGACAGGACTTTTGTAAAATCACCTGCACGTTCCTTCACTCCAACCCACGTTCTGGGGCTTTCCCACCACCAGAAACATGAGTGCACCACGCTTGTGAAACTCCTGAATAGGCAAGAGGCTTGCTTCTCTTCCTACAGAACAATCTTCATTATGGTAAACGAAACAGGCTGGAGGAGCATTGATCTGCCTGCTCAGGACTTTCACAAGCACACTCAGCCCCAGGGCACAGCCCAGCAGTCCTTGGGACCTTTCAAGAGCTGGCAGAGCTGCAAGGTCAGATGCAGCCATGACCTTGCAGGGAGACTTCTTACAAGGAGACTCCTTCCCAGGTCATGTAGAGGTAGCACACTGAGACCAGTCAAGATTTCACCCAGTAGCCATAACACTGTCTCTACTCTCCTGAATGCATCCATGCCCACCAGGCCACCAGATAGAATGAAAATTCCACATTTCCACCCCCAATGGCTAACCAAATGCAGTTTTTCATACCACAGAACCTCAGTTTAAATTAGGAGAGCAAAAGTCAGCTGGGTGTCATTCTTAAGAACAGAGAGAACCCACATGAGAGTGGATAGGTGAAGGGGAAAAGAACACCTCAAAGACAGTGTGAACTGAGTGGGTGAGAGGACTGGGAGTTTGCTTGCCCAATCTGAATTTCTCAATCTTTCCTAGGTTCAGCTGTCACTTCCACCTGAGGGTTATTTACCATGTTCAGACAGCAGTAGGAAATGGAGATGTCTACGTACATAAAAAATGGCAAACACTAAGCAATGGAGTCCCAAAAAAGCCTGTCTCACTCCAAACTCTCTATTTCAAGACACTTTGGGGATATTCTATGACCAAAGTCTGTGAAAATATATATGTGCATAGGAGTTCGCTTAAAGCCTTAGCCATGTGGTTGTACCCTCTCCTCTTCACACAGGCTTCTCATTTTCAGCAGCAAAGACTTCACCCCTTGGTGACTAGACAAAAATAGGTCAGGCATCACAGAGCACCTTCTTCCCAGAAGGGCATCCCCTCAAAATTTGCTCCAGTCACATGAGGTATGATTGGCTTGTGAAGCAGACCCAACACCACGTTCTTCAAGCTTCCTGCTATATTCTGCAAGCTGGAATTAGGAAAGAGGCCATCCTGGGTCTCAGAGGCTACACCTGTGTTGGGAAGCTGACACAGGACAGGTCATAGCTCANGCTCAAACATGAGCATGAAATCATCAGAAGAGTTTAAAGTCTCCCATCCTCCCTACTACAGTTTGCTTGATTGCCAACTAGAATTTTCTCAGGCAGTGCCTGGGCGTAATTTAGGCACAGACTAAGTATCCTTGCTAATAGGGAACATGGGTGAGACCACCCAGCTTCTGACAGCAAAGAAGCTTGGCCGTATAGGCCACCACATGTAAGCCATGTGGTACCACTTACCCTCTGAGTCCGAGTGGGTCTGGCCTAATAGCCAAGAGATTCTTCGTGGAGAGGGAAATGCTGCTGGCCCAGCCTGACCACAGACTCTGGCAGCCATGCACTGGTGAGGAGAACCCCTCGTAGCTACACTTGCTTTCACAGACATCAGGTGTCAGAATATAAAAATACAGCATCTCACAGAGAACTCTTTTCCACTATGCCAGCTTCTTCCAGCCACAGCCCCTCTGAAGGGATAACATCCCAGTGATGCCAACAGCCCCAGACCACATGCAGCACTAAACAAGGAAAATATTTGCACTGTTGACAGTTGTCTTTTCATGTTGTTTAATAGCTGGAAATGGAAAGCAGACATATGAACAATCAGAATGTCTTTGGCAGACTAGCCTTGCTTCCTAGGCTGTCAGCTAAAGGTCCTTCTTCTGTATCAACCAGAGAGGTGATGGACAGCCTGTAAACCAGAACCATGTGTCTCCTTTCATAGAAGCATGAAACCTCCTGAGTTGGAAGGGACACACAAGGAGTCAAACTCCTGGCCCTGCACAACCCCAAGAATCACACCATGTGCCTCAGAGTGTTGTGTCAACTTCTTCTTTCTTCTCTTTCAAGACCTGAAGTCAACAGGAGATTTTAAACTCTAGTGACTAACTGGAAGTGTGTTGGACTGCACAAAAAACCATTCAGCACAGGAGCAAGCACACCTTTTTCCTGAAGCCTTTCACAGAAAAGGTCAGTCATGGAGAGAGTAAATATGGTAAGTACAACTTATTCCCAGCAGAATCAGATTTACACATACCTAATAATTAGCCTTAATTATGTAAAGCATAACTGATAGGCAAGGATAAAGAGTCACTTATAACATTACTTGTGACAAAAACAATGGCATAAAAGTAGAAATCTGCCCCCCACCCACCAAAGATTATGCATGGGCCATCTCAACATGCATTCTGGCAACCCAGGTCCTTCCAATTAAATGACATCAGGGAGACATTACAAATAGTGTGGGCCCTTTTTCATTGCTGCTTCTGACAAACTGATGTAATGCTGAACTGTTTATCACCGTAATCCCAGCCTACATATCCTAACCACTGAGTCAGTATTTAACTGAATCTCTCAAATCAAAACAGTTTTGTAGCAAATACTGCATGTGGTTTTCATCCCATGGGTTCATAAACTTCACATATTCATTACTTATATTACTCTAACAACATGGGTCAGTGCCTGTGTGCTGGCCTTGGGCAGGGTCGTTGCACTGGATGGGGAACAAAGATGCCTTGCATTCCAAATAATGTATGTTATAGCAGCTTCTCATGCAAAAGGTAACAGAGGGACAGCAGGATGTTCAGAGACAGCTTGAGCCACCATCCACTCCCACCATCACTTTGTTTGTCAGAAGTCTGAAATACAGGATTGCTCCAGGAAGGCAGCCTGAAGGACAGAACTGAGGAATTTCTTGCCCTAATTCTGTGATGTATAAGACAAACTGCTTGGAGAGTAAGTCATATGGGGAGTGGCTGAGACAATTTGAGTTGTTTAGGCTAGAGGAAAGGAAGTTCAGGGGAGACTTATTGCTCTCTACAAGTGACTGAAAGGAGGTTGTAGCAAGGTGGGGGTCAGCCTCTTTTCCCAGGCAACAAGAAACAGGACAAGAAGAAATGGACTCAAGCAGCACCAGAAGAGGTTCAGGCTGGACATCAGGAGGAATTTCTCCATGGAAGGGATGGTCAAGGATTGGAACATGGTGCCCAAGGAAGTGTGGAGTGGCCATCCTTGGAAGTGTTCAAGAAATGACTGGACAATGCACTTAGTGCTCTTAGTGCTGTGATTTAGTTGACACAGTGATGTTCAGTTGATGATTCTTTGCTGTCAAACAGCAGCACGTGCTACTCAGCACATGTCTGCTACCTTATGCACAGCAGGTCTGAAGTCAACCTTCTCTCTGAAGGATGACCCTCCTAGTCTAGGGACTGTGCCTCTGGTGTGAAGAACCACGATCAGCTGCATGTTATCAAGGTCTCTGGTACAGACCACTGTGGAAACTCAGGCTACGTCCACCAAGGGTTTCCTCATGTCTGGATCTATACCAACTAGTAGGGGGCCAGCAAGGGCAGCTGGAAGATCTGCAATAATTGAACCATGTATTTCTTCTGAAGCATCACAGGTGCATTCAGAAGAGGGTGATTGAGGTTGCTGGNGCTCAGACTATACCCATGTAGCCAAATGGCTCTTTTTTTCCTGCGTAGTAGGCTACTACGTGTGAGATGATCCCGAATCCGGGTAGGATTAGAATGTAAACTTCTGGGTGGCCGAAGAATCAGAAGAGGTGTTGGTATAGTACTGGGTCCCCTCCTCCCGCTGGGTCGAAGAAGGTGGTGTTGAGGTTGCGGTCGGTGAGAAGTAAGACGGCAGGCATGATTCAAACTGATCAGAGCAAGCAGATATTTACAGTCAAGCCCACACAGTTGAGTGGTTCCACGAAACCCAAAGGTCCTGGTCCAAGCCTGCTCTGAGGACCAACCCCATACAGGGATCATTGGAGGTGAGGAGCCAAACCATGTCTGCCCCATATGTGGATCCGTGCCTTCCCATGCAGTCAGCCTGCAGGGGTCAAACACAGACTCACATCCCACGTGACCATTTTGATGGTGGCCTCATGTCCTCTCTGGCAAGGCAGAGCTGGGTTTTTCCCAACACGCAGAGTAGTGCTACACTATTAAACCATGAAGGCAGACAAGCTGTGGCCAACCCAATGCCAGCCATGCAGGCAGAAAACACAAGGGCAATTCCTTTAAACACATCTAAGCTTGCCCTCAGGACCTTTACCCCACAAAGTGGTAGATAGGTGAGAAAGGTGGGCTGGGAGGATGATCAGGACCTCATGGACCATGGAGGGCAAGGACAAAATCTGGGGTGTGCAAGTGACTAGTGTCAAGAGAGTGCCCTGGGTTAAACAGGTTTCAGCTATTCCTCGTCAGTGGGTGTGACCCCAGCTCTCGTCAGAACCGACAGACGCCCCAGGCAGTGCAGCCCAGAGAAGACGACAATGAATGTGAGTAATTCTTGAAATTTGTGGGAAGACTATTCAGACGTCTGACTTCCTGCTTCTGCATGCACTGAGGAGATGTTTTCGTCTAAAGGAGTGGTAACAGTTTACACTGATATAAAGCCTCATACACCAGGGTAGAGGAGCACAGAGCCCAGGAGAAGGGGAAGAGGGGAAAAACACAGCAAAGTCTGCAAGGGAGCAGTGCTGACCCTGTGTGAAGAGGGAAGTAACCTATGTCTGGGAAAGAGTTCATATATAGGAATTCCCCTTGGACCAAAGGAGAACCAGCCACTGAAGTGAGACTGAGTCAGAGCTCTTTTCTCATGGTGCTGCTGGCCAAGGCAGTCACAGGGTTACCTCTGTCTCAAGGGCAGATTGCATTATTTAAGTCCAACCTAAAAGCCTTTTAATAAAGGTTAATATGGATGGGAATGTCAGCTTTATAAAACAGTTCATTGTTTAAACATCATCAGAAGATCTTGATGGAGTTTTAAAGACTGCAGTGAAGGAAAACATTTTGTTTTGAATGCAGACAAAGGATGAAATAGGATTTCTCTCTGTGGAAGCTATTTGGCCTATTCTCCAGGGCACCATAGGCAAGAAGAAAGAGAGCACCTGAGGTTAACAGCAGCAATACTTTTTACGATTTGAGCACACAGAATCTCTTCCCAGCAACTAGAGCCACTTTAATATGAAATGCATCATTAGAGTGATAGGACTCTGATGATGGACGACACTGAGAGATCTCCAGAGTAACCCTGATGGGAGCTGGTGCTCAGAGAATGCACCACATTAATTTACAAACCTGTCACGATTGCTCTGGGTTTATCTTTAACTAAAACAACCTGGCCTTCAGCAATCTATGCCAGGGATACCCTGACTTTGCAGAACGTGCAGAGCAAGAGCTGCAGAATATGCTTTTGTTTTCATCAGACAAAGGCTTCAAGTTAGGAGTACTGAATATTTAAGTAATGGCTGTTTTTTTCCAGCTCTGCTCTATTTTTAGCAATTAGCGACCATCAATAAGTCCAGATCACATATAATACAGTCATTAACATGGTACTGAACCAGAGTACCTATGGGGGTAGAGAAATATCACCTGGCCCAACACCAATAGCCCAGCACAGGATCTTGTATATGTATCACCCCTTCCCAGCAGATTTATCTCTAATTGAAGAACATGTTAATACCACAGGGATGGACACCAAGGAATATTTCTATTCTGTGTTACTCACAGAATTGCCTCCTGCCTACAGCAGAAGGTACTCTCCAACCTGTCAACCACTTGTGGCAGCCCAGCCACCAGCACCCAGGAAAGCTGCCACATTGTGACAGTGAAGAAATTCATACATCTGTAGTGCAAGTAGTATGATAACTGCAAGCTGTGGAAGAAAGCAGGGAAAACAAACAACTGCTTCTCAGTTCATGGCATAGGGTAAACAGTACTGGAGACAGTAAATGCTTGTTGATTTAACCCTGCTGATTTCAAAGTGACCAGCTGGCAGCAAGTGTTGATATTTGGGCTGTTTAAGCAATCTTCAGATGATGACACAAACATCCTTGAGGACCTACTGTCAATTTTCCAATATTGTAAGGGATCACTTACTCAGACAAGAGACACTGCAAGTGACAACCAGAGGAAAGTCTTTGCATAGTACTGTCAGATTGCAAAAGAGAAAGACCTATGACAAGGATGCTGGGACAAGAGAAAACCCAGCTCACCATGTTCACACATACAGTGGCACTCATGAGAGGAAAGAAAGCCTCAGAAGGTCGAGGCTATATGAGAGAACTGCTACCTACAACTTGCACCCAGAGCTGAACCAGTGACTGCATTATTTTACAAATCAACTGGACTGCCACGACTGGCCATCTGGTCCCTGGAAGAGGAAGTCCAGTGCCATTCATAGCAGGGCCCACAGCAAAATCGAGTCACCTTGAGGCAAAACACACCTTGAAGCAAGTTTGCAGACTACACCAAGTTGGGTCAGAGTGTAAATCTGCTGGAGGGCAGGAAGGCTCTGCAAAAGGATCTTGACAGGCCAGATTGATGGGTCAAATCCAACGGTATGAGGTACAGCAAGACCAGGTGCTGGGTTCTACACTTTGGCCACACCAAATCCACGCTCTGTTACAGGCTGGGGCAGAGTGGCCAGAGAGCTGCCTGGGTGTGCTGGTCAACAGCAACTGAACAAGAGACACAGTGTGCCCAGGTGGCCAAGAGGGCCCATGCACCCTGACCTGTATCAGGAACAGTGTGGCCAGCAGGACCAGGGCAGTGATTGTCCCTTTCTACTTGGCACTGCTGAGGCCACACATTGAATCCTGTGTTCAGTCTTGTGTCCCTTAGTACAGGAAGGATATTGAGGTGCTGGAGAGAGTCCAGAGAAGGGCAACAGAGTTGGGGAAGGGTCTGGAGCCTCTGGAGAGGCTGAGGGATCTGGAGGTGTTTAGCCTGGAGGAGGTTCAGGGGAGACCTTGCAGCTCTTTACAACTACCAGAAAGGAGGGTGTAGCCAGGTGGGACTCAGTCTCTTCTCCAAGGCAATCAGTGATAGGACAAGGGACACAGTCTTAAACTGCACCAATGGAGGTTTAGGTTGGATATTAGGAAGAATTTCTTCACAAAAAGGAAGATTAGGTATTGGATAGAACTGCCCAGGAATGTGGCAGAGTCACTGTCCCTGAAGATTTTTAAGGAAAGACTGGATGTGGCCCTTAGTGCCATGGTCTTGTTGACATGGTGATGTTCAGTCAAAGCGTGGACTTGATGTTCTCAGAGGTGATTTCCAACCTAATTGAATCCATATGAGAGCCTGGTCAGGAGAAGTTTAGAAGGACAGCTGTTTAGTTTGCTTTCAGCAAACGCTCTATAGGGTGGTTTGGAGTCAGCACAGTGTAGACTGCCTCAGTCACCAACTTGAAATTACCTTGCTTCCATGCTCCTTGCCTCATGGTTCGACCCTTGCACTTCGCTAATTGCTGTGAGTCAGACTGTGAACTCCAGAGGCTCCACGGTCCCACAGAATAAGGGGCATCCAGGAGTTTGCTAGCAGTATAAAGAATAAACAGGCACTTGGAGTCTACTCAGATGGGATGCCTGAGTAGGATCTGCCTAACATGTCAACATCAAAGATACCTAAATATGAGGCAGTGACCTAATATCCCTTTAAAATCACTGGTAGGGATATAGATAATATTTTACCAAGCAAGTCATCTGGGTGGCTTTGGTCATCTGTGTGAGAATATGATAAATTGAACCCAAGAGCTGCTATTTCTCTTCATGGACAGCATCAGAGAAGGCAGAGGTACTCATGGGAGTAGAAGAGCAGGAGCATTATCTATCCATCCCCCAGTGTTGGACTGAGAGAGCGAAGAAGGCAGCCACTCTGTGAAACCTCTTTGGTTATCCCAGTGTGAATCAGCAGAATCTGTGAAAAGTTGGCAAAATTCGTGGGCAGTACTTCTTCGTGTGTACAAATACAGCTCTCATTGGATTGGTAAAGCAGCTGGATATTTTTGGATCCATGAGCTGCCAAGGTTACATGTACTGAAGGCACTTCATATACAGCTGGGTGTGAAATAGACAGAGACTGCAAGAAAATCTCTGTGTCTATAGGTGATTCTTACCTTGTGGTGATAAAAATTGTGAAAATAATTGTTATATAAGCTAAATCATTTTAGCAGATGGTAAGAAAAAGGAATGCATAACAGTAAAATAAAAGACAGCTATTTACCAAACTTACACACAAGGATCTTAAGGCAGGAAAATGTTCTTGCTTCTGCCCCGTGAATGAAGAAATAGGCTTTGATAACCATATAAATGAAAACCATGTGTCACTGAATTGAGTTTGTGGACCTGGAATAGAGAAAAAACTGAAAACCACAAATAAAACAGATGCTCTCATCATGACTGGTTTCTGATTCAAAGACAGTTCCCCAGCAGCGTATAACTCACAGAAAGTGAAGCTAAGAGGAAGTCCAAGTTTCCATGAAGCAACAGGGAATACGGCGTTGTGCAACAGCTTTTCCAAACTGAATGTACATTGAGGCATTGCCCAATCAAATGATAGCCAACAATGTATGCAATGAAATGATTGAATCTTGCTGTAAGACAACTCAAATGACGCTATTAAATATCTTAATCTTGGAGCTGACAGAATTGTGGCACGGTGCTCTGTTAGTAGAAGCTGTAATGAGGCACTGCTATTACACACACACACTACCTCTTTGAACTTCTAACACAATAGGGAAGGCTGGAGCAATGGCATGTGGCATCGTCAGCCAGTATTTTTCAGGCATAGGAATTTTCTCACACATCCAACTGTAGATTAGGAAACTCTCTTCTTAATTATGGCAGATGGAGAAGCACTTCTCTTCATACTCCAAACATTTTCAATGAGTATTTTCAACAACACAGGACAATCTTCATGATTGGGATTGAACTGGTGAATTTATGAAAAAGCAGAGGAGCCCAAACCCCCCCCTAAATTATAGACCTCTCTTATGCCTTTCTGTGAAAGCCCATGCAGAAGACTAGGGAGCAATAAGCCAACTGCTCTCCATTAAAAGTTATCCTCACAGACATCAGGGCGGACTGATTCTCCTCCCATTTTCATGAACAAGTCTGAAGAGGATTTTCATTAAAGTAAATGAGAATAGACTGAGTGAAAATAATTAACATGAAATTATGTAATGTACTGAACAGCAATATTCTCAGAAGAAAGGCAGATGCATTTTGGGAAAGTATGAACTAGTGTATCACAAGTTACTGGAATGCAGGTGGAGATACATGGAAGTGCACAGTATCTATGTAAAATCACACTAGATGATTTGATAGCCCTTTTCAAATCTATGAATCTATTAATTGTTTCAGGAGAGTACAGCGAAAGGCACTATTAAGAAGATCAGCTGCTCCTTGAGCACACTGGCGCTCTCAAGCAGTCAGATCGAGACCAGATGAGCACCACACAGCCTGACTGGAGGGCGTGTGCTCTGCACTCTCATGGGAGGCAGCTCTGCTGGCCCCCCAGACCCCAGGGCTCCTGGGAGCAGACCTGTCTTTTGTAATTCCCATTACACCATCACTTACCTGATGCCAAGCCTTTTAACATTGTCTTGATCCATTTAAACTCTGCCTTACAAAAGTGGTGTTTGAAGAAAACTGTTTAAAAACAATCCACACAGGACAGATGAATAATGTTGGATTTTAGGTGTTTTTCTCTGCAAACAGGAGTTTAAATTTCTTTTGGTAATAATTACCATCTACTTGCCCACATGTAGATGGTAATTATTACTGCTTTTTACAGCTAGGGTATTTTAATCCCAACACATCTCATTCCCTCTCCCACATAGACAGTCTTTGAAGCAACAATAACAAGTACCAGCTTCCCTAGGCCAGTTTGCAAATTTGCCTCAAGGCTAAAACAGTCAGAGCAGGCTTAGTAGGTCAGAATTGGATTTCCCAAATATGAGCCATTACAGAAAAAATGTCTTTTTCTTACTGTTAACTTATTAATCACTAGAGAAAAAAAAAAAAAATACTGGGAGGGTAGATGTCCCGTCCCCCTCCGTGTGAATTATGTATGGAAAATAACAGCACAAAATGCTCTGGCTCTACTGAAGTCAACAGGAGTTTTGCCACTGGCTTCCAGCAGAGACACATTTTCACCCACTGTCTCCAGAGTGACATCTCATATGTCACCATTTACTAGTAGCAGCAGAGAGTTCACCACCAGGCCTGCCATTACCATATAAAACATAAAGGAAAGCTGAGGTATCTCTGTGGGATCTGGCAGCCCCACAGAACTCATCCAGATTTGTTTGTTTTTAATTACCATTACAGTAAAGGGCACTAAAAATTCTGTGGAGTCTGGGAACAAACTGTTTTGGTTGCCCTCAGACACACATTATCCCAGCACAGCTCTGCCAGCAGCATGGCAGTGGTACCCAGCTGGAGAAGCTCCAGTGGGCCCAGAGGCAGAGGGCTTCAGCCAGGGGGACCTCATCCATTTTCCACCTACCAGAGGGAAGACTGACACTTCAGCTTCCTCACATATCCCTGGGCACTCTCTTAGGACCCACACAGGGATTGATGCATCTCCCTGAAAATCCAGGGTTGCATGTTCTGTCTCCTTTCTGAATTCAGTCTGAATGCTATTGCTGTCTGTCCCTAGAGAGATGTGAGAGCTGTTCCTCACCGTGGGCACAGCAGGCTCAGGGAAGATGAGCCTTTGGGTAAGCTGACGGAAAGACAGTCGGAACAGGCAAGCAGCATGGTCACAGGCAAATTTGTTAAAGACTAGTTCACATGGGCATAACGTTGTTATCACACCTGCAGTTGCAACCATTCAGTCCCTTGCTGACAGACTCAAGTTAAAGCCCTCATTCATCCTCAACTGAAGCGTTTTGTTCCTCCGTTTTCTAATTCAGTCAAACCTTCATGATGAAAAGCACACTCAGCAGATGTATTGCCATGAAAATGTTGCTCTAATGAACTGGCAGGAAAGACAGTTTCTCAGAAAGAAGATCTCTGAGCAGCCCAATTCACAATTACTCTTCACATCCACAGGCATTCATGCTAATTAGGAGTGACACCTTTAATTACCAGTATTGAAACCCTCAAGAGCCAAGAGATCACAGCCTAAATCCGTGATATTGTCAACCCAGAAGGCAGCTCAGCAGTTGGGTTTGGGGTTGTTTTTTTATTTTTTTTTTTTTTTTTTTGAGTCAGTGGCTTGTTTCCCTATGACGCCTTGAGAAAAGGTTTATTTGTGTAATGTCTACAAACCTAAAATAACAGGCAATATTTAAATTGAGGTAGAGGGCAATTTAAAGCCCAGCTAAAACTTCTCTGCTGAAAACGCTAATGGTAGGAGAAATGTGTATTTCCAACACATAATTAGGAAGAGACAAATAGAGGGTGTGGAGTCTTACTATGGAATGTTAATTACAAGCAGATCCTGAATCCCCGGGTTGAGTTCCAGCCAGCTGAGGACACATATTGAAATGTACTTAGTGATATACTCATTTCTACTTAATTACTTGTGAGACAAAGCAGCCAAAGGATATTTCTTTAGGATGCAGAGGATACCTCTGAGAAGGACTGATAAACGTAAAAGATACATAAAGCAATATCAGTCCACCTACTTGCCAGTGAAGGGAATTTCACAACAACATTTTTTTTTCTAGTGCTCTGTGTTGCCTATTTTGATGTCCTATGTGATAAGGTTTCCACAATTTCCCTTGGAAGATTAGATAAGTTATATGGCCAGAATTTTTTTTTCCCTATGATATTCAGCCTGCATTTTCTTCTCTTTTTTTAGAGTTCAACTGTGTTTTTCTGAAAAATGAAAACTTACCATAATAATCTCTCTCTCTCTCCTCATTAACTGCACCCAAAAGATCCTCTGAAAAGGGTGTCTAGAAAGACATTTTGGTTGAATTAAACTCATTCTTTTCCAGGGATGGGTGCTGGAGGAGCAACCAAGCAGAGCAAATTACCTGAGTGGGAAGAAAGAGGAGGTCCTCTAAAGTCAGTTGCTTTCTTGAGACCTCCCAAATTTCCTGGTGTCTGAGATGCCTGTTCCATGTACCCATGCAGCACAGTGGATGCATTTTCTGTGCTTCAGATCATGAAATGGGACTAAGTGGCAGAAGGTGGCTGGTAAGGGCTGTCAGCCAAGCTGCTCATCCTCACTTACACATAGGTACCAAGGTCTCCTTAGAACTTTGAAGTGATGATGGAGAGGCTGTGCTGCAAATACATGAACTTCAGGCTGTGGTACATAGGGCAGGAACCAGTTACACGGTCCTCAAGGGCACAGCACAGATTTGCACTGGGGACTTTGCACATAGGCTCCATTTCACCTCCATGTGGGTCACTAGCGGCTTGCTGCCCTCCTACACTTTCCTCCATGAATTTTTCTACTGCAGGACTATCTCCATGGTAAGACAGAGAGTCAAGCCTAGACTCTTTCTTACTTAAAGGACACATGTAGCTTTCTCATCTCAAAATCAGACAGTTTGGAAATGCTAAGGCCACACTGGGCATAGTTGAAACCTGTGTCTGTAAATACATTCAAGGTCAAGCGGAAATAATCACATGTGACATGATGGAAGCGCAGTATCAGTTGATTGCCATCCAGCAGACAGCAGAAAAATACAGTCAGTTCATTGCTCCCAAACACATCAAGGATCTCAGGAAATAGCCAGAACCTGGAAGTAGCCACTGCTATCCTAAATCCACTTGAAGACAGCAAATTTCCACAGGCCAACAAGGCAACAATTTGCACTTGGGAACACAATGCATGATGGCTCAGCTATCACGATGTATAAGGCACAAGGTAACACCACAGGTTCCCCAGTCCTCCTGAGAAGCAATGTGTACTGTCTGAGAATGCTCCCTTGCAGCTGTGATCATCCAGGTGAGGAGAGGCCTCTCTCATGGTAAGCGGATTTGCACTGCTGCCTGTTTGGCACTGGGTGATAAAAGACACACAGATGTCACAAGTGTCTGTTGCTAAGTGGTTGGTTGGCTTTAGGGTAAATGCAAGATCAGACATCACCAGGGAAAAAACAAAATGTTGAAAATCACTGAAAAATAAGAAAGGGAGAGAAAGCAGAAAATGTGTAGTGTAGATAAAGATCGTTATCAGTTCTTTGTCTACATCTGCCACCTCTTTATTCCCTAAAACCCTTAAACAAAAGGATACTGACCCTGCTGTCTGAGTCATATGCCACAATCATCTCTGAAATAAGTACCAAAGGGACAACAGAAGACACCTAAACAAAACCAGGGAGAACACTGGTTTCCTTGACCACTAAGGCCAACCCAAAACCCCACTGGCAACAGTCTTTTGTTGACAGAAAAGGAGCATTTACACAGGAAGTGGTGAATCTGAGGCAGCACTCAAAAATGGAACTGAGATCTGAATGCTGGGACTGCATCTCAATCCAGATAGATAGTAAAAATTGAAAAATTAGAAAAAGAAAAAGTGAAAACCATGCAGACCACAAGCAAAAATGAACCAGCTATTCCTCTTCACTGGAACAACCCCTTGGTTGTAGGTGTGATTTTCAGCCCCGTCCACAACTTTTTCTTCCATGGTATTTTCTAAACCGTGCCCAGTCTGGATTTATCTCTCCCAGCAGTCAGGATCTTTCAGACCATCTTTGCTTGTCTCTTGTTCCACACCCTGGACACGTGTGGAACAATGGAGGCCTGAAGAGGAATCATGGGGATGAAACAGAGACAAGGGAGAGGGCATAAAAAGAGGTGCAAGAGAGATCCACCCTCATTGCAGTGGGATATGTTGAACATCTGAAAGGATCATGGGAAAAGTGAGTACAGGCAAGCTTAGCAGAAAATCTTTGAAGAGGCCTGCATAAATTTAACAGTAATCTAGAAACCAGGAGGCATCTGCCTTCTTGACCCGGAGAAGTGGGCCCATAGGAAAGAATATCATGTGGTTTAACAAGAACAAGTGCAAAGTCCTGCACCCCCTGGTATCAACACAGGCTGGGGGATAAACAGATTGAGAGCAGTCCTGTGGAGAAGAACTTGGGGTGCTGGTGGGTGAGAGGCTGGACATGACCCAGGTATGGGTACTCACAGCCCAGAAAGCCAAATGAGTCTTGGGCTGCATCCAAAGCAGAGTGACCAGCAGGGTGAGGGAAGGGATTCTGCCCCTCTGCTCTGCTCTGCTCTGCTCTGCTCTGCTCTGCTCTGGTGAGNCTCTGCTCTGCTCTGCTCTGCTCTGCTCTGCTCTGCTCTGGTGAGTTACCACCTGCAGTACTGTGTCCAGCTCTGGGGTCCCCAACATAGGAAGGACATGGACTTATTGGAGTGAGTACATAGGAGGATCACTGGGATTTTTAGAGTGCTGGAACACCTCTTCTATGAGGAAAGGGAAAGAGAATTGAGATTCTTTAGCCTGGAGATGACAAGGCTTTGCGGTGACCTAATTGTGTCCTCCCTGAAGGGAGCCTACGAGAAAGATGG
>VZUA01020568.1:21076-34709 GCA_013401035.1 Horornis vulcanius | reverse complement strand
ATCCTTCATCCTGTCTATACAAGGAATGGAGCAGAGGCACTGCATCACCTTCAAAATCTTCAGAGAGGCAGAAGGAGGGAAACACTAAGACAGAAAAACTGTCTTGATATACTCCTTTTCCAATTATTATTCTGCTTCCCTTCCCCTGCCAGCCTACAGATGGTTGCCTTAACAAGCAATGCCTCACACTGATGAAATACTAGATTCCTAGGATTTTCTCTCCTTCTATTGTTCAACAGCAGATTTCAGATATTCAGGATTCTGTGGGTTCATGTTTGGCTTGGCTGTTTGGATTGCTGTGCATCTCTGGGAGACTCAGCTCCTTCTTTGATTAAGTGAGCACACAGAGATAGGTGGAGTGGGAAGAGGTGAAGAGAATAGCCTGAAACATCTCCCATGATTTGCATTGCAGCATCATTTGCAATCAACAAGAGACTCTGGTGCCCTCCATTTAAGATGCTGGATTCCTTCCCACTAGACTCAGTAATACACTTAATTCTTACAACACCCTGGCACTTTATTCTGTTTCTGGTAGTGCTTACTCTAAGGGTCAAAGTCCTGACTGACTTTCTCAATTGGCAGTACTATTTTATTTAATTGGGTATTTTTAAGTGCAGAAGGCACACCTCTCGTCAGACCTGTGGCATTTTTGCAGACTCAAAGTCAAAGGGCAACCTCTATAAAAAAATGCCAACAGGGATACCCCAAAGTAGTCCTTTGAAATAGGCCATAGTAAGTGAACAGACCTGCTGATTGAGAAACTCAAAATATGACTCGGCTGCAGAGTGACTATCAAAGCAAAGGGTTCCACATGTTCCCATTCAGGAGGCAGAAATATATAAATGTTTAGTGTGAGTGACACTTATTTGAGTTGGTTTTGATTAAAGGGAACAGAAAAAAGAAGAAATGTTCATTAAAGTCTCCACTCTGGCTTTGCAACTTCATTTTAAATCCAAAGCATTGCCTGTCAACAGACAGGGAAGGAGACTCATTGAAAGGTGAACTATGCTCTCTCCTTAGATGCATGTTAAGTGCTGCCACATTGAAGCCAACTGAGGCCAGGAAGGAGAAGGAAGAATAAATCTTATAAATCTTGGTAGGTTCTAAGCCGGCAGATAATTTATTATGAAAGGAAAACTCAGTTTTCCCCAGCTTTAGAAAGGAATAAGGGCTGGTGACCACTGCAGATCCTTTTACCCCGATGGTGAGATCAGCAGACTTTGTTGAGGTCTGCAATAACAGACCTCAGTTTTATTGTCTTCTGACACTGACTTACCTGAGAAAGGTAATAACTATTCAAAGAGTTTGTACCTCATAATAAAATGTAAGCCAGTGAAGTCCCTAATTTATTCACATAGGCAAATTAAAAAGCTTTGTCTTATGTGCCTGATGTGTCACTTTTTGCAGCATTCCCCCCACTGTAGCTAATGAAATGTCACCAGGAGTGACACTCTGAAATCTGAGGCTGGGGATGAAACACCCTCAATGTAATGTAAAATACAGAGCCCCTGCAGGTAGTGTTCCCCACCGAGTGACTCTCCATCCCCCTGATTTAATTTCTTATGAACTTTTTCCATGACTTTGTTTCAAAATTATTCATCTGGGGGTGCTGTCCCATGCAAAGGAGGCGAAGCTCCTTTTTTAAACACACTGGAGAAAACAGTTCCTCACCCTCAGCTGCATTTGCAAACCAGTTCAGTATTTATCTTTGGCAAGGGAGGAAGGAAAGAGTTTGCAAGCCTCTGTCTTAGCACCTTTGCCTTCCCTGCTGCTGGGAGGTGCAGACTTTGTTCTGAGTGTGGGCTGAGCAGCAGAGTGCAGGTTTGAAGGGCGCCTTTCTTCTTGGCCAAATCTGTTGTTAGGAAGCTGGCAGATGCTGCTGCTGCTGCTGCTGCTCCTATAAGTGCTGAGTTTATTGCTGCCCGAAGCAAATGAGTGAGTAGGAGGAAAAGTAGGAGGAACAGAAAGTGCATTAATCTATTCTTTGCTGAGTTTGTGGGGGGAATAAAGGCAAGTATAATTCCTGTAGGCACTCAGTATGGTGATGAGTACGGCAAAAGCAGTTGGATATCTCATAGTAGCATATCAGTAGGATGAAGAAGTCAAAGGAGGTCTCAGATCTTCACAGCCCAGGATGCCTCTCACCAGGGTGTACTGTAGCATGGGTCTCACTCAGGGCTGCACTGACTCTGTGCTGCCTTGCATGTCCTGTGGCAGGGCCTGGTCCCATACTTAGTCCATCAAGTCAGGATATGGCCTTGTCTCCCTGCAAAATCAGAGCGCTCTTCTGCAAAGCACAGAGAGTCAGGTCTAAAATATATACATTAAATAAAATCAAGAAATATGAAGGTATTGACTCATCTTTGGTAAGCAAAGGTAAACACCTTTGCTCCTAGACATGCCTGCTCACAGATATACTATCATCTCAAATTATTTTCTTGGACAAGACTATCTATCAGTATTCTGTACAAGAATGAAAATGCAAAATGTAGCTATCTATCTTTTACTGTAAAGGTCATTTAAAATTATTTCCAAATGACACAAACGTCATAAAAATGGGAACTCATTCTGTGACCAAAATAGTTAATGTAAGTGTTTCTTAATAAACCATTGATAGCTTTGCTGCTGCACTGGCCATTTCTCAACATCGGTATGCTATAACTGAGACCACTGAAGGATCTCAAAAAGACAAAGTATTCAGGAAGATACAATATCTTTTCTTAAACCAACTGATTCTGTTGTGAATATAGGCAAGGTTTTTAGTATCCCAGCTTTTCTTCAAGAAATTTCCAAAGAGAAGCAAAGTGGTTCCAGAGGTGGAAACACTACATGATAAAAAACTGATTCATTTGAGGCTGAAAACCTGCACTGATTAATGTAGAAGGAAGCCCACAAGTCATCTGTAAAGTCAACAAGGGTTGGGAATGCAAAAGACAAGGTAGGGGAGCTGGGGGTACACAAGGCAAAAATTTTTGGCTTCAAGGGAAGCAAATTACAGGTAGAACCCTAATACTGCAAGTTTCAGACTCCTATCTCTGTGTAACTTGTAATTACATGATTTGTTAAGGAGTTTTTCATGTTTAAGTTGACAGAGGGAGATAAGTGAGGTCATTGAAACTCCACAGCCACTTCATGCTCTTGAAGCATACTGGGAATTGTGGCACAAGAGTCCACACAGAGATGAAGGAGTGCTATTTGTGTATGTTGTTGCTGCCTGAATCTGCTGCTGGCATCACCGTTTAAAATTTGAAGTGTATTTAAAGTGAAATTGACTCAACCAAAACATCCAGCAAATCCCCAGAGATGCAGAACAACAGTGGCAAACTTCCAGCTGCCATAGCAGGCATTCAAAATCCCCTGGAAGTAAATGACTTAAAGGCTTTAAAAGGATAAGAAAGGACTGCCAAGCCAGACAGATCTCAGGGCCTGTTCCTGAAGGCCTCAGATGTGCATGACTTCAGCTGATTTCCAATACTGTCATCTTTCCAGGACAGGCATTAAGAGATGCCTGCCTTTGTTCAGGGGGTTGACTGCAATTGCCGCCTTCTACCCCAGCACTGTGGCTTACATGAGGATGTATTTGGTTCAAACAAAGAGTCTGCCTAGCCCAGTTCCAGCCTTCAGCTGAGCCATAAGCCATATCAATTACAAATTAAGAAATGAGTGAACTTTTACAACATTTCCCCACACACACCATCTCAGCCTCTTACTCTTTTCAATTGAGCAGGTTTTCTAAACCGCATGTGCTCCACCTGCTTAATGACCCTTTGTAAATCTTAATGATCCTTTGTAAATCTCTCCTTCAACTACTCTCTTTCAGCCTCTCCTCGGACTTTTACATTCATAACATCCTTTGGCAGGGAAACCCTTAGGTTCATTGCCACATACAGAGAACCACCTTCTGGTAGTTTTGAACCTGTCTCCCAAGCAGTCCATCTGAGGGACATTTATTCTTGCCCAGGACGAAACAGTGAATGTTTAGCCCTTATTCACCTTCTCCATATCCAGGATTTTGTAGTTCTTCCGCCAACTTCACTGTGTAGAGTTTTTCCAGTCATAGTCCTAACTTCGCGCCCATTCCTTGGTCCCACAGCCAGTCAGAGAGTGTTTGTTATTTTGCCCAGACATCTATTTTGCGAGATACAGGTTTAAAGATGGAAGAATGCCTCAGCACTGAACTTCTATGAAGGAGAAGAGGTCAAACCCAGCCCCACGTTCAGAGAAACCTTGCTAAGATGACACATGCACCAGTCACAGCCCAGCTCTTGGTGATCCCCAGTCACAGGACACAGCACCATGCACCTCCTGCCTCCTGAGACAAGGGCTCATCTCTGCAGTATGACCCAGTGCAGCCCTTCTCCATGGGCCTGGAGACCTGCCAGCAACGGGGCACCAGGCAGCAGCAACCTCTAACACAGACAGGAGCACACTGAGATGCTGCTGAGATGCTGAATGGCAGGATGGTCCCTTGTCCCAGAGACTGCACCGTCTATAGTGACAAAAACTGATGGTTGTAGCTCACAAATGAATGAATGATGTTGGCTCTATTTCACCTTACATGATTTATATGAGATACGTGTGACATGAGTCCTATAGAGATATATCCCATATATTTTACAGATACACTTAGCATTCCAGACATACTCTAAATATTTTTGCCTTGGCACAATAATCTGTGTTTGTCACATCCTATGTTTTATTTTCATAATTCCCAAGAAAATTAAACTATTCTCACTGAACAAATCAGCTTTTCACATGTAAAAAGAAGACAAGTATTTTCTATAATACAAGCTTCCAGAATTATTGTCTGTTGTTTGTGAAAGAGCTGTACTTTCATTAGACAAGACAAATTATCTATAGCCCCAGGAAAAATTAATTTCATGGGATGCAAAAGATTGAAGACCTATTGATAGAGTACAATATATGCTTGGCAGATGTCCCTTGCCTAAGGCATGAAATGGCCTGACTATTATCTTGTCTACGGTTCAAAAGTAATTGTACACATTGCACAGAGAGCACCATCCGCCCACAGAGCAAACACCTAGTGATGATGGATATCACTATTGATACAACTCACCTTAAAACTAAAAGTACTGGGAAAAGGATGGTGAATTCTAAAAGGTAGTACGAATTCATTAACTGCAAAGAACACACACAGTTGCATTTAAGGAGTAGAGCTGTGACAGTAATTGCTGAATTGAATATTTTTAAAAAGCCCTTTTGTTCCTATTGGCATCAAAGCTATTGTTGAACCGTGCTGTACTGTCAGCAACGTGAATATTAGGGGTTTAGATCCATGGATGCAAAAGATCAAAAGCAGTGATGAAGGATTCTGTAATTATTAGTAATTGCTTCCCAAGTGGCCATTTTTTTATAAAGATTCTTCATAACAAAGTGTTCACTAAAAACTATGGGTTGAGCTTATATTTTTAAAGCAAGAACATGAGCCCATGGAAATTATTTCACACATTATCATCATAGCTGGAAACTACCACTAATAAGAAATACAAATGATACATAAAATCTGGGCATCATTATTATGATTATTGTAATTTTAATGCAGATTGTAATGTTACATTTTCAATTAGAAAAATTTCAACCATAAAAAAAGACAGTTCAACTAGTTTGAATAAAGTCTTAATTTCTCTACTTCAGTGTTCAAAATTGCTTCAATCAAGTAAAATATCAATGGTGCATCACCTGTGAACTGCCACTGACTCATAAATGGTACTTTCTAGGCTCAAGTATCCATCCACTTAAATGGATGTGAATCCTTACACATACACAGAACTACAAGCACAGGTACAAAGAGAATCATAACAAACCCAAAAAAAATTTAAAAGCTCTGTCATGCCCTCTTCTCACATACCAGTAGCCATCCTGTTGTCAAATGCATATCTTTAGAGACTTACTTCATATTTGACCATAAGATTTGCCTTGGAGCTACACTTGCCTATTCCAGGTCTGGGCTGGTCTTGAATAAATAAAAATCAGAACCATGGCACTATTAAAAATAACTCATACATGACAGTAATAGTTCACTAGGTCTCACTGAAAAACACTGAAAATATTTAAGAGCTTGAGTGTTCTGCTGTCCAGATGTGGCATTAGGCAGCTGTCCCCAGTTTTCTGCTAAGCATGGAGATTGTCTTTGAGTACACAACCTACACAGCAGCTACATCTCAGTCAAGTCAAGCACCAGGAGGGAACAGCTCCACCACAAGCTGTTGACTCCTGTGTATTTCCTAAAGAGACATTTGGAGTGCCTAACCACAGCTGTACAGCTCCAGCACTTCTCCCTTCCTGCACATCAAAGCCCAAATGCAAAGGGTCAACAGACCATAGAGTAAAAAAGATGCTGACAGGGGATGAAAAAAGTTTGGGCTTTGTGGTGCAGACACCACAATTTTGCAGAACTGGTCCATACCTCTCCTCTACACCTGACTCTAAAAACAAGGTGTAATTTTCAGTGCCTGAAATGTCCTGTTAAAATCACTGCTAGAATTAATTACACTCTTATGCTCCTAAGGGTAAAAACCTTACTGTGTCTGTCTGCAAAGTCCTGTTTGGATGCCAAGCAAGTTAATAAAGAATAATAACAGCGGTGCCTGCACAAAAAGCCATCTCATTCTACTGAAACCAATGGGACATACTTAGTGCCTTCCAGTATGTGCAAAAAGCAACATTCAGTGTTTTGTTTATGACCTCTGAAGAAAAACACATACAAAACCCCTTCAAGATATCCTTCAATGTGGCCAGGTTTTTTGTTTCAGTTGGGTTGCTTTGTTGAATATGTTAAAGCACACTACTAAAGTTGTCACATGGCACTATTTCTTATAATCTGCTATACCTCACAGAATAGCCTCCTTTACCATGCCAAATAAATTAATGCTCTTGCAGTTTCCTTTTTGTCATGGTTCAGTCTCCCATCTCACTCATAAGACCATTAGACCATAATATATATATTTGTTCTAGAATAAATACTTATTTAACATAAAGGCAAAGTGTGAGTTCTACCCTGACATATATCAGGCTGTAACAGGAGACTTTAGTAACTCTAGTAGCTTCATTATTCTCCAACAATTCCCTCAATATCAACTCTCAAAATAAAGCCTTTTTTATTTCACTTTGACCACTGCCAATCAGGAGTTACATCACTGAACCTGATGTTTCCCTTCCAGTAAGGGAGATTCAGGACCGGTGTCTCCTATTCACGAGGTAAGCGGGGAAACAAATCATGTAACTGTTTTATTTATGTTTCATCTAATTATTCAAGGCACAGCTTGCATTCATCCTCTTTAGTGCCTGTTTTCTGCACTTCTCCACCTTCTCCACCACTTCTTCAGTAGGGATTGTGATATCTGTTTAATTTACCGTGACTTGTGCCACATTTTCCTCCGCAAGCTGCATATTCAGTGTCAGGAGAGAGGGCAGAGGGAAACCCCAAAGGGGAAGCACTGAGAAAGCCCACCAGGATGCATCTTAGATGACAGGAAACTTGGAGGCCCATTCTCCTTTAAGCACAAGGGTGATTTATATTCATAGCTTCCATTGTCTTTAATGTAGTTATACATGTAATTTGTCCCATACACTGAGAGGAAAATAAACCTGAGAGAGGAGAAGTAAAAGGCATTTGGGGGAAAAACTATTTTGTATGTAAAGCTTGTGGCTGACAGTTGGTAATGAATGTGGCAGGCATAATAATGGTAATAATAGGAAAAGACACCTACATATCTGAGTTAGGGTTATTGTAATATGGCATACGAACAGAGAGCTAAACCATCAAGGAAACCACTAAGTATCATTCTGAGGATGCAGAAAGAAAATATACGTCAGACTAAAGAGAAAATTAAAAGGAAAGCAAAAGTAGAAGTAGGAACAAGCCAACAAATGTAGCAGAGAAATATGGGGTGTTTTCACTAAAGGAAACAGCAGCTCTGTGAGAATACCAGCCAGCCTGGGAAGTGGCAGAAATAGATGGGATGCCAGCAGTGAGAGGCAGAAAGCACAGAAATATTTTCGTCCATCAGAAGACAAAAGCAAACACATTCAGAAGAGACTGGAATAAATTAGTTTACAGCATGATAAGCAATTCAGACTGTTCAATACAGGAGTGTTTAGGTAATGAGATTATGGACAAGAAATAATCACAGAGGCTAATGCTTACAAATCAGCACCAAAGGAGGACTCTTTAAGTGGTGGATCTTCATGATTCAGATACTTCACTGGCTAAGACAGTACAAAACATAGCCAGAGGTGCTGGGATAGCACTGATGTTGCAGACAGACATAGCATATGAAAGTGTATGTCAAGGTGTACCACCTTCCACTTCTTCCTGGTGCCAAGCTCACTGGCACTGCTCCTTTATATAGGAATAGCAGTATAGATAAGCACTACTGATACAGCAACACAGATAAGATACAACTGCAGCTGTGCTCAGTGTTACCATAAATGAAATACAATCAAATACACTTACACAAAAATACATTTAAAAACAGCTCTATTACTTGAGAAATTATTTTCAGTGAGGAATCACCACCAAAGTAGGGTGGCCTTCAGGCACTGACACTCTCTGACACTCATGAAAGAGCACCATGAAGCAGGAGCACCAAATACCAGTGCACAGACAAATGATAAAGCCTTCATCATCTGAGACAACTATTTAGGGTATAAATAAACTCTGATTGATGAACTGTTCTCTCCTTTGAGTGTAGAGACAGATCAGGTACGCAGCTATCTTGTCTTGCAAGTGGATGAATCCACCCTGAGAGTCTTGGCCAAGATCACAAAGTAAGTCTCTGGTCTGAGTCCTGGTCTCAGGCATGTCCTCAGCTGCCTTGTTCTACCTCTGAATTGTTAAAAGACTCTTTCACATGAATAGGGCTACATGAATTTTAAGCAGGGACTTGACCCATTGTATGCAAAACAGACAGAACATAAATCACAAATAATTATTCTAGCATAAAATGGAGAACCTGTTTAAAATACTGCTGAATCTTGGTTCTGTAGTAAGAAATATTACTGAGTCTAAAGCCCTTAGCTGAGAAAAAGTGAAGTAAATCCAGGTTTTGGGAGGTATGAATTATGAGGAAACACTGATCAGATGTTGCTTCTATAAATAATAACAGCTCATTAATTCTCATTCTGCTAATCCACACATTTAAAGAACTCAACAACTCTTTTACCCCTAAGGGTACTTATCCCACTTCTGAGCAGAGTTTTAATTTATGTTAGTAACAAGATCTCATATTTCTAGGAACTCATTACTTTTAAAAAAACCTATTACACTATTTTATTGGCAGGCTAGAAGATATTATCATAAATAATTGAAACTCGACTACATTTGTTCAGGCATTAACAAACTACATTGGCAAGGCATCACACTTGAGTCTTTTTTTCAAGCATGTTCTTTCATTCATAGCATAATTTTATGCCTATGGAGTGAGACTCAAAGAAAGGTCTACTGAATCCAGAATATGGGGCTTACAAGCCACCCGTGAATCATTTGTTGTGCACACACAAGTTTCACAATTACTTGCCAAGCCTTATTAGTGAACAAAGTATGCTGTCGCTATCCATGAGAACAAATTCACGGTCTCCTGTTATTTAAATGTTCAGACATGGGATCATCCAGTGAAGAGCTTGAAACCAAAATAAGAAAATCAGTAATGTGAGCCTGATGTTAAATAAGGCACAACCTGTCGTGCCAATATTAGCATTCATCAGGCAGAGCTCTCTTATGCAGGGATGATCTGAAGTGTGAAATGCAGAAGGATAATCAATCAGGGGAACAGACCTTCCACATGGACAACAGACAACCACCACCTTCTAGAGCTGTCCTATGGGACGTACTCAGCGCAGTGGAGCATAACAGATGATAAAGCATTATGCTGTGGTGTCATTGAACTTGTTCTTAAAAAGACTGTGAGGGGTTTTCATGCCCTCCAAAGCCAGCTTGGAGGAGGAGAATCCTATCAATATGTGACATGGGTGTACTCATAGATCATCCCCTGGTTTTACAAGAGACTGACTGCTACTAAATAAGGTTGTCCAGAGGCAGCAAGATTCCTCTCAGCCAACTTTAGCCAGCTAAAACTGAAGCATCTTATATGAGCTAATTGTCTAGGCTCTCTCCACAGTGACCAGAGGCACCTCCAAACTACATATTCTCTCTTAAAATAGATGGGATATGACACAGGTAGGACCAAGCTCTACTGGAGAGACCTATCTCCCTTCACTGCATAGAGCACCCCAAGAGATGGCTGAAACCATTCACCTGAAAAACTGAGGGAAGCAAAAATTAAAAACAGGAGGAACAAACTTGTGCAAGATTGTGTCAAGGACTAACAGAATGAGACAGACTACAAACTGTCTTAAAAAAGGAGGTAAAACTACCCATGATTTTGAACAAAAAAGAACAGAACTATACAATGGAAGTTAAGTCTGAGCTGAAATTGCTGTTTATATAAATACATCAGAGCAGCTTAGAGTAGAGGGGAAAAACATTTATTTAACCTAAGGTTCAGCACTGGCCCAAGAGCAAATAAGTATGTACTAGGAATACACAAATTTATCCTGAAGATTAGGAGAAGACTTCTAGCCACCAAAGGACCAAGGGTCTGGAACAGCCTTTCAGAGTAGTGAGATACTATTTTTGGAACGTCATTGCCTGTAAAGAAGGTGCTCTGCTGTTTATGGTATGCTATAAGACATTATCCATGAAGCATTTATAACTGCTTGTGAAACACTTACTTGCTGAAGTACAGGATATACAACTATCAGATAACTATTCTGAAATAGAATATTTCAGAAAGACCTACTCCAATGTGAGAGACCATGCATGTGTCAAAAACAACTCCACATTTAACTCTAAGTGTTAGGATAATTTATCATAGAGGTTTTAGACTGGGCTCTTTTTGTTTGACTGCCAAGTTTCAACACCAGCTTTCCTGAATGTCAGGATCTGACTCTGCATTGTTATCACTGTCACCGAGATCATGAAATTCCCCTTGTGCCCCACTGGTTCCATAGAAAAAGCAAGTGATTGTGGGCACCAGCTTCACAATGGGCAGCCATGCAGTAGAGGCTAACTTCAGCAGCCCATTGTAAATTAGAAATGGGAGGAGAAGGCTAAAATAGAGCACACTGAACTTGAGCTGTCATTTTGGTATTGTGGCTTTGATATTTTTATTCTTCTGAAAATTACATAGTTACCTGCCAGAGTCAGACATCAGACTGGACTTCAAGCAAGCAAATATACAGCAGACTAAAGAAGAGATGTGTAAAGAAATAACACTGCAAGACATTTTAAGGGAGAGATTTGAAATCCACTAGGTCTCTGGAAGGGGGTCTTATGCTTGCAGACATTTGGAACAGTCATCTTAATTGGTGGTGCTTAATAACATACTGCATGGATTCCATTCACTCTGGGAAACCAATGCAATTCTTTGTAGCTTGGTAAGATTTCTGGAGCTGCTGACACCTCCTGCTCCATTATTTGCAAACAGAAAGAGTCCAGAGGATCAAAGTCTCTGAGAACAGAGATACCCCTACCATTCTCCCTTTTGTAAACAAAAAAAAGTTAGATATTGCAATCCACAGTGAATGTTCTTTGTGGGTTTTACACCCACAAAGAGAAGATGGTTACATCTGGAAGACCATGTCTTAAGTTTAAAATATAAGACAACAAATGCAAGGCAGATTAAATAGTGAAGCTACTAACATGGCATAATGGATCATTTTGGTGTAGTATGTTAGGAGGATGCTAACAGCATCATAAAGCACCCAAGCATAATAACAAAAACACTTCAGCTGACGCGGCTCTGAAAAGATGCCTTTTTTATGAGAGTATACTTTGCAGAGAAAAAGCCTCAAATTTTCACAACCTGGCTGCAGGCATTAAGTAACAATCAGCTCTCAGAGAAAATGCAGTGATGTATTACGGCATTTGGTCTTGCTGGGGAAGACAAACTGTATCACGATTACATGCAAAATTAATCCTGAAAAACTGCATTAGAAATATCCATGACTTGAAATTTCAAATTTATTTTCTTCCCTCCAGAAAGTACTGCTTAAATGTTGGGTACAGGACTCCCACTGACAAGAACTCCCGAATACAAGGTTCATACAATCCTGGAAAGAAACAATAAAATTGCTTCACCTGTGCTCATTAAATATACAGTGCATAAGCTCTGGCTCTGGAAATCTCATCAGCAGGAAGCTTCTTTCTTCCTTTCTTAATTTTTTTTTTCCTACCCCTGAGGATTACTGAAATCTCTGCATTAACCACTGAATAATGACAATGTTCTGCAGCCTTGAGCTGTGACTAAGGATTTGGTCACAGAGGCTACAGGACAGGGAACCTAAAAGATGCCATTGAAAAAATATATTGTAATAGAATTTATTTCCTTTCCAAGCAATTAAGCACCTAACCTTGTTTACTGCATGTACTTCTCACTTGCAGCGTGCACTTAGGAAAACCTGGCTAGGAGAGACAACCCTGCTGTTTCTGTGATGATCATGTAAAAAGAAGAAAAGACTGCCCCCGGTTCAGCTGGGCTCTGTTAAAACTTCTTGTTCTGTAACGCCAACTTCTGCCTCTCAAGTGTTCTGGCTGAAAGCATTCACTTTCCACACTCATCACCACCTGCACTTACATACAGTGCTACATATTAGCCCTTAGGACTCCACAGATGCTGCCACTGAGGGTCAGCCCTTAAGGTTCCAAGTACACAGACACCATTTTGGTGATGCATACAGTTCCTGGCTTCCTCCTCCTCAGATCTGGGACTGCTCATTCCCACTCCCACTGCATCATTTCAATTGTGCCAGCACAAACATTTATGCAGCCATGCTGGGAATCAAATAGGGGAATTGATCCAGCTAAAAATAACTCTTTTTCTTCCAAGTCAATTTTCAGGCAGAGCAGTTCCTGATGTGGCAGGGTGGTGGAAAGCTGGTGGGCAGCAGGAACAGGATGTGAGACTGGAAAAGCAGGATGCCCCCCTGGCATCTGGTTATGCTGGCTCAAACTGATGAGAACATAAGGTACAAGTTTCCAAGAATTTCCTGTCTGACTATTGAGCTTGCTATTTATTGCACTGGTCTTTCAAGCAATAAATGGCTTGAAAAAGAAAAGAATATGAAAACTAGATGCCCATAATATTTTTCCAAAGTGTACTAGGAAGCACAGGCATGGCCCAAGGTCCTTACCTCTTGAAGAAGACAGAAAATACTAAAACATACATTATAATCTGAAGGACACAGGAACAAAATCAGCAGGCGACCTTGCTGATCAGTGCAAAGAAAGGGATAGAAATTATGTCAAAGAAAAGATGTCTTTCACCACTTTGGGAAAGACTGAGGAGAAACAGCAGAAGACCCAAAGTTCCAGGCTGACCAACATGGTATCCAGGCTTCAATTACTTTCCAACAGCTCCCTTCATCTCACAGAATCACAGAATTGGTAAGGATTTGTTGGAAGCTACCACAGTGGGTCATCTGGTGTAAGCTCTGTGCTCAGTCAGGATCACGCTTGAGCAAATTGTACTGAATTGTGCCCAGGAAGTTCTTGAATATCTCCAGGGAGGGAGACCCCACAACCTCTCCAATCTGCTCACACACCAGCAAACTA
>VZUA01020568.1:7932-19281 GCA_013401035.1 Horornis vulcanius | reverse complement strand
AAAGATGTCTTTCACCACTTTGGGAAAGACTGAGGAGAAACAGCAGAAGACCCAAAGTTCCAGGCTGACCAACATGGTATCCAGGCTTCAATTACTTTCCAACAGCTCCCTTCATCTCACAGAATCACAGAATTGGTAAGGATTTGTTGGAAGCTACCACAGTGGGTCATCTGGTGTAAGCTCTGTGCTCAGTCAGGATCACGCTTGAGCAAATTGTACTGAATTGTGCCCAGGAAGTTCTTGAATATCTCCAGGGAGGGAGACCCCACAACCTCTCCAATCTGCTCACACACCAGCAAACTAAATAAAGTCTTCCTTATATTCAGGTTGAACTTCCTGTTAATCGGTTTCTGCCCATTACCTCTTGTCCCATTGCTCAGCACCACTGAGAAGAGCCTGGTTCCATCCTCATTTTTCCTTTGGATTCTTACACATATTGATGAGGTCCCTTCTCAAGCTGTTTCTACTCAAGGCTGAACAGGCCCAGCTCCCTCAGCCTTTTTTCATAGGAGAGATGCTCCAGTCCCCTAATCATCTCTGTAGCTCTCCACTGGACTGCTCCAGGAGCTCCCTGTCTCTCTTGCGCTGAGGAGCCCAGAACTGCACACAGCACTCCAGATGTGGCCTCAGCAGGGCTGAGCAGAGAGGCAGGATCACCTCCCTCACCCTGCTGGCAATGCTCTTCTTAAAGGACCCAAAGATCCAACCAACCTTCTTGGCCACAAGGACATGCTGCTCATGTTGTCATTCTCCAACAGAGCTGCTTGCCAGTAGGTCAGCCCCCAGCCTGTCCTGGTGCATGGGGTTATTCCTCCCCAGGTGCAGGACTCTGCATTTGCCTTTGCTGAACTCCAGACAGTTGATCTCTGCCCATCTCTCCAAGCTGTGGAGGTCCTTCTGAAGGGCCACTCTTCCCACCTTGGTGTCAGTGAACTTTCTGAAAAGGCATCTACGCATTCACCCAAGTTATTGATGAGCAAGTGAAACAATGCTGGGCCCAGAATTGAACCTGGGGGGACACCACAAGTGACAGGCCTCCAACTAGATCCTCTCAAAGGCACCTCAGGAACATATTTACAGGATGAGAGCAAGGTGTACCATGACCANCTTCCTGAGTTTGCCTATGAGGATGCTGTGAGAGACTGTCTCAAAAACCTTGCTAAAATGGAGGTAGACAATGTCCACTGCTCTCTCCTCACGCATCCAGGTAGTTGCACAAGGTCCATGAGTAGTGGCTGGTGCGTATTTGTAGCTATGAATCTGGGCTGAAATACCCTTATTACTGGGATGAGTGAGGCAACATTGATTAGCTAATACAAAAACCAGAAAAATGTGACCAAGAAGAAAGGAGCCTTAAAAAACCTTTCAAAAAAGTTATAGTTTCTTACAAATTATTTTTAAAAAGCAAGTTTTGAAAGCCATTTTTGCTGTCTTTCCCTCTGGGAGCTGCCTTTTTTATTTCACAATGGGTAGCTGAGTGGCATGATGCGGATTAAGGCAGAGCAGATCCAAGTCACATTGGAAACCACTGAGAAATAAGGCTGGTACATCACTAAGAAGTTTTTACAATGTTTGGATCAAAATAACCAGATTTTTATCCTACTGTTAAATTAATTACAATGTTTGCCTCTTTAAATTATAAAATAAACACACTTTTGGAAATGCTTAGTGGCTCAAAGTCACAGCACTAATTTAAAGGACATTGTTCACAGAAAGAAAGGTATAATAATGAAAAGGAAAGGTGAACCTTTGTAGAAACACAATACCTATATTTTTAGTGATAAAAGTGTTGATAAACTTTTAATTTAACATTTTATTTTCATTGACCTGAGCAACAGTAGATCCAAGTCACATCCATGAAGAGTTAAGATACACTCAAGGCTAAAGAAAAATAGCCCACTCTAGTCCAAATCATTTCTTTCTAAAGGGAAATGGGGTTGTGCCTATGCACCCAGAAAACAGGCAGGTGCCTATCTGGATTTTGGTTACATGAGGAGTGAACCTGGAGAAATCCCACAGGAATCAATGTTATTGTGCTAGCAATAAACAGGTGTGTCAGGGTGTAATTTTAGCCAACAGGCATACACAGACTCCAGTCTCTCCACCACTCTTTACTGCATCAAAAAGGATATATTAAATAAGTGTTGTGATAAGCAATATCTTTATTCTGTAACAAACCCTGCCTTAGAGAGAGAGTTGAAAGCACTCTTGAATTTTAAGCAGCAAGAACTTCAGTAGGAGGTTCTCTCTGGCAACAGTTGAAAAGGCTGAAGAAGACATTCAAGCAAAAATGCATCAAATTCCAGAAATTTGACAAGACCAGATTATGAAGCTTAACAGGGTTGTTTAAAGCAGCTGGCAACTCTCTAATTTATTTCACCTGTCCTTTTTATATTGCCAGGAAGAGTCTGCCCCACAAGTGAGAACCAAGCCACATCATTGCATGCCTGATATCATGCCAACTCTCCTGAATAGGAAAAAAAAAAAGTCTATTCTGTTTAATTGCCAGGTGTCAAGCAGGCTCATTACAGTGCACAGAAAGTTCTCTGTGCAACAGATCAGCCTGAAGAGGCTTTTCTTTGTGGCTGCTGTCTATACAGTCATAATTAAATAAAAGCAGATGGAGGAGCCACTAAATAATTGTGACTGCAAGATAAATAAAGCGCTGGGAAAGTAACTTCAGAAGTATAATTTAAGCATCTTACATAAATAAAAGGTATCAGCATCTTCTGTGATATGTTTTCACACTGAGGTAGTTCAGAAAATTAAAATAATCAAGAAAACAATGAAGTATTAAACTAAAAATATTAAATATGTGTGACACACACATAATAGGAAACAGGTACAAAGTCATTCTGACTCACTCTTCCCACACGCAAATGCAAATTTTTTCTGTGTCCTTTGCTAATGCATGTGCCAATTAATCTTGCAATCACATTCTCAAAAAACCCTGTTGTTTGGCAGTTTTTCTTATTTCACAGAACATAAAAGAGCTGCCCCTGTTCTTTACAGCCACATCTCCATAGAGATCCAGTCACAGGGACATGCCAGAGGGTCACTTTAGCTGTGTGAGATCTTGCCTGGCAGGCCCAGCTATACAGGATTTCCTGGAGTTTTTGCAGTGAGGTGTACTGATGCCTTGGTCCTTCTTCAGCCATCAGATGTAGACCCCAAGTCACTGTGCTGCTCAGTGTATCAACAGTGTCCCACTCCTACAAACAGTAAATTTTCCATCCACTTCCAAGCCCTGACTTTTCACCAGGTGCCTCAGGTGCAGACACCAAGGCACAACAATCGATCGCGCTGCCGTGCTCTTCACACAACAAACTCGTGCATGGTGCAGGGGATGCCAGACTGGCTGTGGGCAGCTGTGCTTTCCTGCTGCCCCCCCAAACAATATATTACTGATATAAGCTCCCATATCTCACTGTGAGTGCAAAGAGAAACAGATTTTCTCAAAAAGAGCAAGATACGGGGGCATGTATCAGTAAGAGTGTTCACTCTTGGCTGAGGTGCCCAGCTGAGAATCCCTTCTGGAATCAGAAGATAAAAAAGAAAAACTTCTCACATTCCTGCAGCCTGAAAGTTAAAATGCAGGAAGACAGTGTGTATAAGGGGAGCTTTTGTACAATGTTTTGCAGCTGTGTTCCCCTAACACAGCTATATGTAAAGAGTAGTTAAGAACATGAGGGTTTGAAGCAAGTGCAGTGCCAACCTAAAAAGCATGTTCAGTCCACCACTGGTCTTAAATGTTTCTTTCTTTGTAAATATGATGTTGTGTAGCCTGTGCAAAGTATTGTTTGTTCAGTGCCAAGTAATCTGCAGAGCTATCAATTGCTCCTGTGAAAGATCCAGTTACAAAGTGGGAAAAATACCCAAACAAAGCTTTTGAAAGAATATATAATCCACATTACTTTAACCCTCTAAATGCATATCTGCATAACAGAATAAAAGTGCAGGTATTGTATATTTTACACATGCATAAGATTACCATTTAATGGCTCTATGAGGTCTTTGATCCGAAATCTCCTTTCTGATCTGTGTGGCAGATCTATTCCTTGCTTGCATGTTTACTTGCTTTTCTGGCCAGAAGTTTACAGGACTATTGTTCTTTGTACACAGGGAAAATAAAATGACCTTAAAAAACTCACACATAACAAAGCAGCTAAAACCTACAAATACATCAATGGAAAATGTTTTATTTTCTAAAATGGTCTCTCAGTGGGCGTGATCCAAGACCACAGAAGTTGTCATAGACTCTTGTGTCATCACCCACAAAAGGTAACTAAGCATAGCAAGCTCAGCCGTGCTTTTCAGCAATCTAGGGAGTAAACCAGACAGGAAAGGTCGAAAACCAGTCCTTTAAACAAGCATATATAATCTTTGTACATAAAAGAAGCTATGACCTCTTTTGAACCATGGGATAGTATTCATTAGTGCAGAAAAGCTTGACAAAGGAAAGAAAATTAGCTGTGTCTTTCAGTTAGGACATGCCTTCTGCACAGTTGGACTACACAAAGCCATTTAATTATGGCAGCAAGGAGCTCAACAGGGTAAATTGCCTGGAGAAACAGTCTATGTTAGCTTGTGACCAACACTGCACAGTCACCATCAGCTTGGGCTGCACACAGTATAAATTCCCATCTGCCTCAAAAATGCCAGGCAGATAATCCTTTAGTCATAAACTACTGTAAGGAAGTAGCACATGACAGCTGGGTCAGTGGCTACGCTTGAACCTAAGACTTGGAAGGCCTCTATTCAACACTTCTGTAAATATAACCTTCAATAAGTTTGTAGCCTCCAAAATGTAAAAGGAAAAATATTCCTTGCATCTGTGCTGAGGCACTGTGAAGATAAAGATTTTCCAGAAAGATATTTTTATAACTTACAATATAGGATTCTGTCAATCAGCTTTGCTAGAGATGATATCAAAATGTGTACTCAAATAGTGAAGGAAAAAAAAAAACTTATGCAGTCTTAATCCCCCTCAAATCTTTCCTATTTTTCTATCCCGTTTCACTCCTCACATCCGTCTCACAGACTGATTAGCTTCATTAGAGATGCACCTGTCTTCTTAGTTTTACTTGTGAGCATTTGAAGACAGGCTGCAATGAAAAATCTGATTGTAACTTGTGAATTCACATTCAAAATTGCTGAAACCATAGTCCTGCGGCAACAGTTGCTTCCCATTTTCATTTATCCACTGTTCAAGATCTCTGAAAACCACAATACCAGTCTCTTTGGTTTACAGCAATCCCAGTCTATTTTCAAAGTGGACTTACATTCCCAGTCTGGAAACAGCACCTCTTGTCACTTTTGTATGACAGAAGACTCTCCATTGTCCTTGTGTCCTTGTGTCTTTAAAGAAAAATCTCTGATATTTTAAAGAGAATCTAAGTAGTCTGGATTTAAATGGGAACCACCATTACCATGATGACTAAGGAATGCTTGCTGGATATGGCATAAAGTACTTCAAAGAGTGTCCTGGGAAAAGAGAGGGAAAATGTGAAGAGAAATCAAAGAGATTTCATGTGAGAGACATGAATGGTTTCCAGATGTTAGATCCAAGTCACTGTGTCAATGGATCAGTACATGGGTCACCATGTACTCAATTCAGAGGTGAGTGGAAGTAGTGGAGGCCGTTATGCTCTTGCCAAAGTCTAAATTAAGATAATTTTCACAACAGCAAGCAGAAAAATGTAAAAAGTTAGGGGGGCAGAAGCTAATAAAGTCCAACCCCTTTTCACCCCACACTTCATCCCCTCCTGGGTCTTCTCTAGCTTTGGCTTTAGTGTTTGCAGTGGCAGCTAATTCTGTGCAGATTCTCTTTATTATTTAGTTTTGCCCTGTTCACTGGGTGGTTTTTTTTCCAGAACAAAAGTATGGCAAAAGATTTGTAGTTTCAAAACTAATCAAACCATTAGCTCATGCTTCCTCTGCACCTAAAAATGATGGCCAGCTTCACCACAGACAGACGGGCTACACCATCCTTCTGTTGGGAAACAGAGACACCCATCTACAGACATAGAGTCCGTCACATCTTCCTACAGATACTAGGTGCTATTAAAGCAAAACTGCTAATCTCTCATTTAGGGTTCTATTTTATGGAACAAATAAAAAGCATGATTTCTGAAAAGGCATGCTACTTGATCTGACACTTTTCAAACTGGATCCTAACAGCTTTCACTGAGGCTGAATTAACGTCTTTTGAAATTTGTAAAGATTATCGCTGACCTATTTAAAACTAAGACAAACAAAAGTAATGGGGAAAAAAATTCATTCTGCTCTCTTATTTTTACTACAAAGACAGACAGTCACACAGCCTAAAATCACAATCAGGTATAAATTTTGACCATTCTCATAAGAGCCACTGAGATGAAAGCGTTTGCTTGCTGAGCTTCATTGGCTGAAAAACACTTGACTGGGTACATTTAAAAATGCTGCTTATCTGAACCGTTTCAAGAGATTAGTTTGCATATTTAATATGCTAATGTTTCACAAGTAAGAAGATTTGCAGTGACTTATTACAGGACATATAACTTGGCAGAGCCCTGAGTCATTTAAGCTGGTACCTTAGTCACTAAATGCCAGCTACACTATTAGACACCACCTCAGAGTCTGTCCATGGCAGTAAGCCAGTTTTGCAGATCCTCTCCAAAATCCAGTTTAGAGTCTGTCTTTCAGCAGGATATTTCCCAGTGGTTTATATTTTCACTGTCACTAACATGTCAGTAAGAGTGCATATCTTTTGAGCTCTGATTAATATTGCCTTGACACTACTGAAATGCCAAGCATAACTTTAACTCAGGTTCTGAAATGTTAATCAGTTTTGAAATATCCATATATTGCATATATATCAAGGCCTGTAAATACTCAGAGATATCTGTCAGGATCCACATGGCAGTCTTGTTTCTCTCTAGGCCCACAGAGTCAAGTGATCATCAGCACTGATAATTAAATATATCATCTTGAAACAAAAGGACATGGCCTTCTACTAAAGTCTTCTAAGATAAAAAATATGAAGATATAACTCTTCTAAGATATACATTAATTGAATTCTCAAATAATATTTTGATTATTTACTTTTTTAGACCTGCCACTGGCNTAAGTGAATGGCCTGTACAGGGATCAAAAATCCTGTGTCTTGGATCTCTGCATAATTAGGTCATAATTATAATGTGATTTCTGTGGTTTAAACCTCTACCATTATGTTAGGTATAAAATTTATAGGAATCTTCAGACTTCAAGATATTAAATAATCATTAATTTTGTAGAAGAGGAAGAAACTTCCCCCAGAGCAATTTTATTGCTGAACAGTCTGCTATACTGTATTGGGTCTGCTACTTACACTGGAGAATTTCGTGCGGGAAACACCAAGATTCTGTACTTCAAGCCCTCATGCTAAGACAGAGAATAATCTGAATTCTTATATTCAGCTTAGTAGGAAAAGAAAGCTCACAGAAACTATGAGCTATGCCTCCTTCCATAAATCAACCAACCAATGTACTCAGCCGACCTGGAAAAAACAAAATGAGCTTTCAGTCTGTAGCCAGAGGTTCAAGCACTGAAAGCTGTGCTGTGGAAAGACCATTCCCAAAAGAAAGGGTGAGGCCATCTTTTCCAGCCAGGTCCAAGTCAGGGCTGATTTCAATGGCACCGTGACAATTTGCACTGGCTGAGTACCTGGCTCACCGTTCGGAAGCGGCAGCTGGAGCACACAGCTCTTGCAGCAGCCACTGCCCTTCACAGACATGATGGGTGCCTGGAGTCATTTGCTTTCTTGGCACTGCTAAGCCATCTCCTTCTCAGGGAACTCAAGATGCCGACTGAGATGTAAACTACAGTCAGCCTATCCACCAAAAAGATGTTGTGCCAGCTCATGCATGGGACTGACCAGCCCATCACATGGGGAACCTCCAAGGAAGGGATGTACCTTGAGGAAAATTCCTGGCAGATATTCTTCCACCAGAAACTACAGAGCACAAAATTCTCTCCTGCAAAGAAGGTGGGGAACTGTACATAACCTCCAACTATTCTGGGGTGCTCAAGAAAAAACTGATTTGTTTCAGGATGCTCAAGTCTGTGTACATTTGCAAACTACAAGGGCACTGTGAGACCTTAGGGTAGAGGAAAAGAAGACATTCCATTAGTAAAACTGAAAGGATAAGAACCAACACCTTCTAAAGGGTATAAGGAAAAGTTTCATCAATTGGAAGTCTCATTCTGAAAATAATTTATGGTCTCCCAAGCTTGGCTGCCCTTGTCTTGGCAGTGATGCAAAGTTCTGTTGGTCTCTGAGTCACCTCAGAATGCAGAGCTCACTTTTAAGAACTTTTAAGCTTCAATTTGAATTAATTTTTAATTAGGTACTTTTAAAAATTTTACTGGGAAACCGTAACACATTATTTTTGGAAGTTCAGATTTGACAGAATGAAAAAGGGCTAGCATTGCAGAAGGGTTGGCACTCTGCAAATAAAAACCTTTTAGAGTGCACCTGAAAACCACTTATACTTTGGCAAAACCACTTACAGTTGTACAAATTTTCCCATTATCTGTGTAGAGAAAATGTTGCTCTGCACTGTGGACAAGAGATGCCAGGCCCGTGCTGGGGTGCTTGTCTTGCCTCACCCCACCTACCAAAGACTGAACAATCTACACTAAAAGGAAAACAGCTGCATTTGCTGTCTGTATTCCTGTGCTCATACACACACACACACACTTTGCTACCAAACCAACCTCCTCATCTGTTTTTGATAAGGAAACTCACACAGACTTGCTAAGCCGTCTGGGTTGCAGGCTTGTCTAACAACCTTGGGTTGTCAATCCAGAAACAGTCCACTAGGTCTGCTTTTAAAATGAAGCTGTGATTAGCTTGAAGGAAATAAAATTTGCCTCTTACAGCAGGCTCTTTAACTGCACTTTTGACTGTCTTCAATGATACAGAAAGGGAAGCAGCTCCTTTTTGCTGTCATATGTGAAAAATGCTTGCAAGCTGACCTGGCTTCTCATATATTACTTTTGTACAGAGATTTGCAACAGTGTCTGAATTGTCTTCTCCCACCTGCTCTGCCAAATTATTGTGGTACAAGCCCTTCAAAAAAAAAAAAAAAGCACAATCGCTTGAAATTACACTAGAGTCAAATGTTGATAAAAAGGTGTCACAGAGGGAATGAAAACTAACTGCTGTGAAATTTAATGAAACCCACTGTGTGCCAAGGGCACAGGCAGCCAAATTGAATTTTAAAAAGTGCCAAGCAGAGAAGCTTGTAATCAGACTAGCCACTGTGTTAGATGAGATAAGCAGAATGACTTTTTTCTATCACTAGATCAAAACAGACTGCAATTCTTATGCATGAGATGAAAAGTTACAATATTTATCTTCCCAGCTTCCTGTGTTCTTAGCACCGGATCTCTGGCTTAGTGGCATGAAATGGAATTTGCCATCTCCAGTGTAAGGCTTGTCCCAGCCCTCGCACAGTTCTTTCCTGACAGTTTTTATTGCAAATTGTTATGGAAAAGAGGAACAAGCTAATCAGGGTTGTTAATGGCTCAGCATAAACTATCTTCAGCTGTGGTGTCCCCTTCCACAGCCTGGGCAATGAATTGAAGTCAATAGAGGAGAATAGGAAATAGAAGATGATGCCAGCATAGGAGAAAGACTCTGTTCAACAGTGCTCACACAGAGAACAGTTGCCAAAGCATCACTCCACTGCAGCCTGTTAAGGAATCATCTTACTCCTTAATTATAACAGCATAATTTTGAAATTGTGCTCAGAAAAGCCTGATCTCCCAAACAGAACTTCTTGGATTCATTGTGGGAGTAAAACCTCAAACTCTGGTTAAGGACATGGGACAAAAAAAGCTTTGCAGCCCATCTTTGTTGGAAACAGCTTCAGTATATTCATTACTTCAGTTGTTCAGGGAGTTATCAGTATTCTTAGCTCTGGGCCACTCAGAGAGGCTCAGTCTGCACCTTTACCTCACTGATGAGTTTCAACATTGCAACCTGTCTGAACTTGTAGCCTGGCCCAAATGGCTAGATTCTCCTTTTAATGGTCTGCTGGTGAAGCTGGAATACTTTCTGGAGAGAAAATTTCTAGCAAGAGAGGAGATTTCCAGTACTGAACAAAGCCCTCCAAAGCCAGCCATTATATTTCTTATAAAAAGATTTCTCATAAAAATGCCCTGACTTTTATCATGACCTCTTGATTCTGCAGAATGTCCCTATAATGGTTTCGGAGCTTGTCTTGGCTGTAAAGTTTTATCCCAGTATTTAGTGCCATTCATCATGTTTTCACTGCTGTGCCAGAAAAAGAACTTGAAAACTAACAGAATTCCTTGAAATCTAAAACACACTATAGCACAGAAGCCTTGAGTTTCCTATTTTCTTGTGCATAAACCCATGCCACCTCTGAAATGCCCTCTGCAAGTCAGCAGTACTGGAGAATCCATCTGCCTGCAGGTATGGCAAACCTTTACAACGAGGTGAAGCTCCTCTCCTCTCACAGCCCTCTCCATTCCCACTTCCCCTGCTTCCCTATCCACACACACCCCTGCCTCTGCTCCCTCCTCTGCTCATACCTTTCTGAGGATGCAGTTGAAGTAAAAGAGCGTTTAGGGGCATAAGGTCATCTGAACTTTACCCCTGAAAGTAATACATTTGTCATTTGTTACTAAGCCAATATTTAGAGGTCTCCTTTTACTTACTCCTGTACAAAGCACACAAGAAATGAGTCAGCATCAGTTCTTATCATGTTTAAAATGAAATTAACCCAAATCTCCCTCTATTTCCCCATTTGACTTTGTTTCAGTTAGGACTTCTTTGGAGCAGCAACTGCCCCTGCCTTTTCCCCCTATCACAATAGACTTCAAGAGTTTCCTACATTATAACAACAACCATAACAAAAGCAACATGGTACACCTATGAATGTTTGTACAAATTTGCCAGACAAATTGTACTAATCTCCAAACGACATTCAAAGCTCATAGTAATGTAGCAGCACCTGGGCCAAGTCAGAGCAAATTTTGAAACAAATGAATTTTCTCTCACAGATACACTCACAAAAGTCCCTCAACATCACTCTAACCTGGTTTCTATAAATTCCCCAAACAAAGCAATTTTTAGTACATCCTAGTAACCATTCCCAGTGACTGGAATACAGCTGTATTGTGCCTGACCTGAATGACTTGTGATGCTTTGAATATCAAGTTTGTTCTCAGTTAAAAAAAAAATAAAAAGTATTCATAAATAGGCTTTCACTTGGCTGCAGACTTGGACAAAAGCCTGAACTTGTGAAGAAGTCAGGCAGTGTACTCCTCAGAAGTTGTAATGCCATCCTTATACATACT